>KV751399.1:1256900-1275843 GCA_001698575.1 Mola mola
TCATGCCATTCAATTGCACGTTGTCAAGAAAAAATGGACACGCTTTTAATAGCTTTGGAATTGGGATTTGGGATTGTGTAAAAAACCAAAAAATGTTTATAAACGCTGCCCTCTGAGAATTTGCAAATTGCTGTGTCGTGGGAAGAAGGAGCTGGTAAACACACATACAGCAGGCAGACGCTGAGAAATGTTGTGTGGCCCGTCAAGACTTCTGGAGATCAGGATTAATTCAGGATGCTGAATGTTTTATTTATCTTTAGAGAGGTTTTCCTAGCTTTGTTTGGATTGGTAATGTTTAACTGCGCTCTTTGCGTTTCAAAAGATATCTGTCTAAGCATTTTTTATACGCTGGCCTTATTCTTTCTGTAGCAAAGCTGGAGCGTTCACTCCGAGTTCAGTCATGGAGACAGCAGCAGCATGTCAGATGAGCGTCTGGGAGGCGGGGCGGGGGGCTTCCAGGACTTCTGATGCCGTTGAGCTGTTGAGCTATTTTTCAAAAATGTACCAAATTGTTGATTTGGACACTCCTAAAGTTTTTGATGTCCCTCTAACAGATTTACTTTGTTTTTTCAGCCTAATGATGGCCTCCTTCATTTGCATTGATATCTCCTTGGACTTCACACTGTCCAGTCAATAGGCAGCCAAATGCCAATTCAACACCTGAAATCGACACAGGACTTTTTAACAGCTTCATTCAGACCACACCTGGCTATGAAGCTGCTTGTCAGTCAATTGTCTAAATACTTTTGAGTCCCTGAAAATGGAGGTACTCTGCATAAAATGGCTGTAATTCCTAAAAAGTAAATGCCATATATTTGTGAAACCTCATAAATTAAAGCTGAAAGTCTGCACATCTTGATTATTTTACTTCCAATCCATTGTGTTGATGTATAGAGCCAAAATTATAAAAGCTGTTTATATATGAATAACTGTATAAAACACACACCAGTTTCAAAGATAATAATGATATGTCATAAAATTGTGACGTACGGAGTCTGGACCCACAAGCGGACACAGGAAGCTCAGGGGTTAAAGTCCAAATCAAATTTGTTTAACAGAAACAAGTACCAAAACCGAACAAAGTAACAAAAGAACACCAGGACTGGACACGGATGTGGTGGCTGAGCTCTCCAGTTTAGGCAGGGCTGGAACAATCAAAAACAATGATTAACAAAAGGCGCTGGAATCTCCAGGAAGGTGTTAGAAAAACGTACAAACAAAAGATCGCTAGCAACGCTCGCAAGACTGAGCAAAGTACTGAACAGAAAATCTCTAGTAACACTAGGAACCACGGTATCAAAGTAGCAACGAAAAATCACTAGTGCAGAACTACGAGAATCAGACGCTAAGAACATGGAAACAAGGAAGTCGAAGTAATCAGGACGTTGAAGTGCTTACAAAAGTGTGGGCTGTGACCCACCAGCGTCCGTAGAGTGCATACTATAATCATTTTAAGTGTCTTTCCTCTGAGGCCTTTTGGTCTTGCAGCTGTTTTCTGATGCTCTCTGCATTTAATTCAGTACATATTCTTGGTTTGACAATGGTTTATAACAGCTGTTTTCAAAGTCTAAAAATTTTACTGTAAACACACTGATCAAGTGATCAAAGCATTATAAACAGAGGTACATCCACTAGAGAGTAGAATAGACTACTGTTTAGAACAGTAGTTTTGTCATTTATGGGTTTTTAAGCAATTTCGAAATTTGGAGAAGTGTTTAAGCTTTGATTTTCTTTCTTTTGGTTATTTTCTAGTGATTGTAATTATTTTGTAATTCCTCCTTTATTTCTATGTTTTTTCTATGGCTGTGAATGCTACATCTTTAAATGGGTTTCTGTTGTGTCTGTTTAGAGAAGTGTAAAACGATTTAGAATTTGCACTGGGATACTTCTGAAATGTGTCATGTCATGTCATAGTGGAAAAGTAAGCATTGTCTAGAATGGCTGTGATCAGCCACATTGGATTGGTAGAATCTGCTGCATCACTGCTTCTTTGCTGCAACATCTCACATGAACACCTGACATCAGGTGTTGATGTTGGTTGTGGTCTTAGTAAATAAAGTCCAACATTGATGATCAGGTTGAACCTGTGTATCATTTGTATATTAGTTTTTCAAAACAAAACCAAAAATCAAAAAACAAAGAAATGCCTTTTTTTCTATATTCGTTTCCAAAAACAAAATTAAATAACAGATAACAAGTGTTTTTTCCAATTTTGTGCTCAAATGAAAAATGGATAAAACTGATAGGGATCATTTTCCAACACTTTTAATCTTGTTTGATGCAAGTTGTGTGACCTGGAAGCAGAAGTGGCTCATCAGAGAAAGCCGACAAACAAACGAAGAAGTAGTACTATGGCTGGTGTGACAGTTTAATTGGTGAGGTTTCTCTTCAAATACAGTCGCTGTTGGTACCGAGCGGCCAAGTTAACTGGTGACACCACTTTTCTCCAATGATTTCTCTTATATATTCACTCGCTCATCAAACATCTATAAAACTCCCTGTGAGCTTGGTTATATTTGTTCCATGTACTGTTATCAACCTCATGTCAAGTCCACTGGTTAACTTTTATTATGTCGTACAGCCCGCAAATGAAACATACTGTCTGAAGCGTTTGTTGACGTGCAGCGTGATATGTCCAACCTGTGCCATGGTTCGCGATTTGCATTAAAGTCCATTTATCTATTGTCTATGAATGTAGGCCATTTTGTTATCACAATCACATTATTCCACACAAACTGCACACCATCGTGACTCATTCTGCAAACAAACTGGATGCACAGCTTTAAAAAGTAAGCAGTAGGGATTGCTTGGGCTACTATAGAGATGATTATCATGCCACAATTTATTGTTCTTCATGTGATTAAACAGTGGTGAAAAGGTGCTAATAATGTGACTATCACACTGCAACATCTCTAAAATAAAACCTGAATGCATGTGAAAAAGTAAACTTAAATATTGTGCAACATAAAGCTTCATATGTTTCTAAATAACTGCCTTTGTTTCATAATGTTTTAGGATTACAATAACTTATTTTTAACCCTCAGACTCATGTTCTGTTTGCAATGTAGGCCTGTGCTCTGTCTACCTAAATAGCAAACATGGTGACCCACACTGTGACCAAAGGAAAGAAAATAATGATCTGAAATCAATAAATGTATTATAAGTGTATATCCTTTGCAATTGCAGTCTCTGCTACTGCGGAGGGACATTTAACACATACTGTGTGTTACTTTAGACCATAGGAAGTGCAATCAATCTGAAATGGAGACAAAACAAAAATTTTCTCAGGTTTACATCACATCTAAAGATTTTGAGGTAACTTATCCAAGGTGGATCCCATTCTGACAGCTGAACGTCAATCTGCAGTTGGATGAATCTTACCCACTCGTTCATCTCAGCCCTTGAGCTCTCCTCTTCACAAGCCCGACACAGCTGGGAAAGGTCATCTGTAAAAGATATAGGCATAAATGTGGCAATCCAGACACCATTTTGACAAAACATGGTGGAGCACTGCGTACCTGTGCCAGTCAATAATGACACAGCCACTTCCAGCCTCATTTTGTCCACACCATCAGGGGCCACACAGTACTGGACTGGTTTCTGATTTAAGATTTGCTCTGCAGACTACAAAGTTTCCTTTAAGTATATCATGACTTCTTTAAGGATGGATGGCCACAGGTATTTAAATTGTTACCTTGCACACAAATACACCTGCTTTGGATTTTTATTTGTTGACCATGACCACCACCTCACAGCTGGACACTGCCTATGAACCATTGCTCTGTGTCATAGTCCACTCCTGGTTTTCCCCTCTACCAACCCACTCTACCTGCCTGCCTACCTCTCCTAATCAAGATCATTAGACTCACCTGTTCCCCCCAGTCGGCTCTATCACACAGCCTCCTCTTAACCTGCTCCTCCACACTCACTCTCTGCCAGATTGTCGTCGCGTCATGCACTACTCTCCAGCACTCTTTTCCGGACGGATCTCCTGATACTTGACCTGTCTTCTGTCCCTGACCACGTCTCCTCATCTCTGCCCCGGTAACCTGACCTGCCTTCTGTCTTTGGACTTTGCATCTGCCCGCTCCCTGTCTGCCTGCAGTCTGCCTGGACTCCCTCTCCGGAGACTCCTGCCCCATTCAGAACTTCGACTGTGCTCGCCGACCAGGCTTCCTGATTGTTGTCTGTTTGGACTCTTGAACATTGTCAATAAAGTTCTGAACTGTTCCGGTCTAGGTTTGTGCTGTTCTTGGGTCCGCTCTCACACCCGTTACAGCTGTGGTCTGTGGATGGTACAGTGAACAGAGGCTTCTCTTGATGCCTAGCTTCTCTCATTATTCATAGTTAACCTTATAATTGGAAGAAAAATGAAAAACAGCCAGCACAGTAGTACAGTATTTGCTCATGGGGGCACATACAGCATCATTACAGTACCTTGTTGCAAAATTTGTAGCCCTGGTCTGTTAGCAGTCTTTTTGGTGCACCAAATTTTTAAGAGAAATCAAGAATACAATTTGTTCATCGACTGCTGTTTTGCTTTGGAGTGGGTAAGCCTCTGACCATTTGGGGAAATAATCAACCATAACACATATGTACTGGTTGCCACCATCTGTCAGTGAGAGTTTACCCACCAGGTCCATTCTGTCAAGCGCCAGAAAAAAGGAAAAAGATGTGAATGACATCACACGTTTCTTGAAGCTGACAGTTCATGCCATCATCCCTTTAAACTCAGTTCGACTGTATTGCCTCTTTTCCTTAATGGTAGCCCTCTTAAATTGGCATTGCGGACACTGTGCAATCTAAAATAGACAAATATGAAGGACTGATGTCAAACAGGAGTCATTCTACAGTGTACATCCACAGATAGATCCACATTTGCAAAAATATTCATTGGACTCAAACACACGAAGGTGTAATGGAAGGATCAAAACAACTAATATCATAAGTGCAGTCACTAAATATGTATTCCATCCTTAGATTGTAAACATACTAACTTACCCATTAGAGAATGTCCTCCATTCCAGGACAATAAATATGGCCGTGTGGATGTTCTCCACACCACAGCGCCCACCAATTTGAAGTTCCACTCCACTGGAGCGGAACTTCGCAAAAATGGAGTTAGCCTCTTGACCACTTTTGGCAGGTGCTCTATTTTTTCTTGCACCGACAAATGTAATACAGGGCTCCACCTGGGGTTTAAATATCATGTAGGTTTTTTTTGTTTGTTTTTTTTAAAGTTGAAAGATAGAACAAATCTTTATTTCCATATGGTATACGTCGTCACCCTTTATCCTAAAAGTATCAGTTGTTCTCCAAATCACAAATCTCTCCTTACTGGTTAACCCCCCAGGATATCACTTGTGGGGTTTATACCCCAGTATCTCAGTAACAATATTACTATCCATGTCTTACCCTACCTGTCCCTAGCTACCTCCATCTGTCTTACATTCACCCACTTCTGTCTACCTCACCGCCACTCCTCCATGTCATGTATGGTTTATATAAGGCAGAAGTAATGTTAAGGTTTGCGACAGTTTTACAACAGTGATGCTTTACGATAATAGACATAGACATAGACATTTGAAGCATATATAGAAAACCTGCTCCATGCTGTATGTTGATGGAAGAAGCTATACGTTCACGCTGACCAATAAAGCAGAGTTAAACGGAGAGAAGCCTACACTCTATCCTTATACATGGTGTCAGAAGTGGTTTGACACGCAAAGAGACAAAGTCAGGAGATGGAGAGCGGATGGCGAAGTTCAATCCCCCTGCAAACTTTGTTTTTGATAAGCCGACAGAGTGGCCCGACTGGAAACAGCGCTTTGAGCGCCACAGACTCGCTACTAAACTCAACAAGGACGATGGAGAAGTGCAGGTGAGCTGCCTGATTTATGCAATGGGAAATGAGGCAGAGAACAATTTACAAGTCATTCATGTTTACCCAGGACGAGGACCCGCAACGACTTTACCGTAGTGGTGAGGAAGATTGACGAATACTTTTTTCCGCCAAGGAATATTATCCACAAACGGGCATGCTTTCACCAGTGACTCCAGCGGCCAGGGGAGAGAGCCGAGTGTTTTATCTGTGCCCTGTACGACCTATCAGAGCACTGTGAGTTCGGTATGAGTTCGGGAGGAGAATATCCTCAATCGGATTGTCGTCGGGATACTGGATAAGGAGCTCTCCCGCAAGCTGCAGTTGATGGCGGACCTGATGCTGGCGCAGACGATACAGACCGTCAGTGACTGTCATGTGTGGAATAATGTTGTGATTTTGATAACAAAATTGCTTACGTACATAGACGATAGATAAACGGCACAGGTTGATCTTTTTGCTTTTGTTCTGAAAAACAAATGTACAGATGATGCACGGATTGAATTTCTTCAACACTAATACAAAAAAGTGCATGTATTTATATTTGTCTACAATAGGCAAAACTACTTTTTACACAGTTCTTTACACAGTTTCACCAAAATAGACCCCCCTTCATTTAAATAGACAGAACACCACCTCACAGTGTGATTATAGCCAGTTTAGTCTAGTGAGTTTTACATGCACGATGAACAGCACTTTGAAAACAATGGAGTAATGTTGTTTGTTGGTAAAACAAGCAAAATTATTGTTGTTAAAATATATTATTTTCCCGATGCTCTCATTCTCTCTCTACTTGGAGGGTAAGTAGCTTCCAAACCCTAAATTTTCTCCACAATTTGTATACTCCTCTCATTTTTGTTCTCCTTGTTTGATTTAATGGCTAACTGCTGTTGAGTGCTCCTGATTGTGTGTCATACTCGACAAAATGTTACAACCTTGTCTCATCCTTGCACATTGTTAACTTCTGTTTTTTATTTAGATGCTACATTTGGCACTGTTACTAACATCAGTGTTACTACCATCGCCACTACCATCTCAGAGAGGGAAAAAAATTTGACACCCCTCCCATTATGCCCTGAAGATGCAACAGGCTCATATTGAACCGGTTGTGCACATTAGATAAGTTTGATTTCCACCCTTTTTTCTACCTATTATCCTATGTAGGTCCCAGCGTCATCAGGTGAAGACAGGGTATACCCTGGACAAGTCGTCAGTTTATGGCAGGACTGACATACTGAGACGTGCAACCATTCCCACTCACATTCACACCTACAGTCAATTTAGAGTAACCAATTAACCTAACCCCCTTGCATGTTTTGGACTGTTGGAGGAAGCTGGAGTACCCGGAGAGAATCCATGGAGCCACACGGAAAACATGCTAACTCCACACAGAAAGGTTTGTATTTTTTTTGCACTTGATTATTGTAATACTAATTCTCAGCTTACTCTACATTTGCACTCACCCTGTTTCTCTTTCTCCTTCTGGCCTTCACCAGCTGTGCAAAATTGTCTATTAAATAAACCTGTCTGTAGCATGGGGCGTCCCATAAAACCACCAAAATGTGTGTCGAACTCTAATGATTTGGCAGAGGCATCAGGTGAAAGGAGAAAACCGAATGAGTTGTACAGGGAGAGGAAAAGAGGAATCGATGGATTTTATCTCCTTAATTGAAGAACTGTCTGTGTATGTGTCCATGTGTGCACATGCAACCACAACGAAGTATTGGGTGTCTAACAAATCCCGCCAAGAATTGAGGCCACTCTCTAGAGTCTCCATGGCGATAGCAGAGTGAGGACGAAGAGCGGGGAGGTTTGTGAGGACCCATGTGGAGATCTCTATTGATCTGGTAGTTGGAGAGGATGATTCACTCGCTCAACAAAGAAAACAAGAATATAGAGGAGAGAATACTGTATAAGGACAGTTCAGAGCGACTAAGTTAGAACCCAATAATCCGTCGGAAGGACCATTTTGTTCACACTCTTCTATCACTCTGACATGGCTCTTTTTTTTTTAACATTGTCTGTATGTTTTAGACTTCATTGCTTGTGGCATAATCTTGGTGGATAATGGAGTTTTATTGGCCAAGTTGCATGATTTTATAAAATGATTATTACACTTTCCAGTGACTCAAAATAGGAGCTCTTTCTATTTTTTCTTTGCATCTATGCACCTCTTTAGATGTTACCATTACATTGACTCATCAATTAATCTTCAACAACATGCAAGAGCTAGGTTAATATTTTAGAGGGTGTTTGGAGACAAAGCTATGCTGATTCGTGTGGAAAAAAGGATTAAAAGAACAAATGATAAATACATAAAATGCGACCACATGTACTAAAAAAGAACAAGATCAAAAACCTAAGTATCTGCTCTAGATTATTTACAACCCTGTTACAAGTGGCATTTTGAATGAATTTTTCTTTGGGAGCAGAATCTGGACGTTCATTTGCAGTCTGTTTTTTAACTGCCTGTAAAGAAAATAAATTTGTTGGGTGAGATGGGGGGCACGACAGAGAAAGGCTTGGTAAATTCTTCAGGTAATGTAATCCCATTTTCGTTAAAGGTACTAGAATAGGAAAGAATATAATTCATTCTGCCACTGCAGGAAAGTTTGTCTGCAGTAGTTGACAGTTGAATGGAGAAACACATTTTACAATAGGGGGACAATAGAGAAATTGGGTGAAAAAGAGGAATACGGGGACAGAAGGAAGTGACAAAGAGAGAGAATGAATCTACTTGCTGAATGGCTGCAGTGTACAGTGAACGTGTTGAAAATGTTCCTTCATGAATCATGCCGTGTAATGAGAAGCCCCAGCCCTCTCTCTCCTCCATCTCTCCATCCCTCTTCCTCCAGCTTCACCACAGCCATTGCTTTCAGGTAGACATTCTGTTGCCATGGCAATTTCAATCGCTGTTCTTGCTACTGCATGATGAGGAGGACCTGCTAACGGAGCGGGAGGGAGATGTGTTATATTTACATTCCTGAACAACCACAGCAGCTGTCTTTGCCAGCAATTATCTCCATGATTATCACCATGAACGTCGACTACACTGTCAGTATTACAATTGATATGTGTGGTATACAAAAAAGCTAAATCTGCAGTATACTGAATGATTCTGGATGTCATACTAACTTGAAAATTTCTACAGTTTCCATTATATACAGCACTACAATGGCAGCAACAACCATATGAAAACAGAAAGTTGAGTACTTAATTTCATAACCATATTCGCTTTATTACTAAACTAATTTCAGTTTAATGAAAAATGCTGGTAAAATTAACATTTTTTTCAATGTTTATGGGGTTGAGAAGCTCCTAAATGGGAGATAATTTTCTCATAAGCTTACATGCAATTAGATTTATTTTTGAAACCAGTGAAGTTACCCCCTGCTGGCCATTAGAAAGAATATTGGTTTAAACCCCTTCCACATTTCACTTGTCAGACCCCAAAGCCTTTATCGTCTTTGGCTCAGTGTGGGAGCTGCTTAGTAGCACCAACAGCAGGTTAATTCTCAATTCTCAATTAATTCTCTAAACTTTGGACTAATTTATGTATCGTAAATACATTTGTTGTTCTAAACAGAGACCCATTCCCACTGCTCTATGTTTTGATGGATTCTCTATGTGTTTGCAGATGCCATTTTCTCTTCTAAACCCTTTTCTTTCAGACAGCCTCACAGCTCCCCTATGCCTTCTTCACCCCCCTCCCCCATTCCCAGC
The DNA here is from genome assembly GCA_001698575.1 of Mola mola. Taxonomy (NCBI): domain Eukaryota; kingdom Metazoa; phylum Chordata; class Actinopteri; order Tetraodontiformes; family Molidae; genus Mola; species Mola mola. Next base: position 1,266,505 of record KV751399.1, read on the forward strand.
CCAACATCCCAATTTCACCCCCCGAGCTTCGAGCAGCACTCCACATCCCCTTGCATTGAAATGTGCCAGTTGCTATGGCAACACCATACAGCAGCATATTATTCCTCTGTCAGAATTCAAAAGAGGATCAATTAGTAATGATGTCATTGTGTTGAGAAAAGCACTCAAATCCTGATCATGATTCCATCAGAGCCGGGCAGCCAGAGCCTGTGTGTGTGTAAGAGACATGTTTGAAAATGGTGGAAAGTAAAAAGGCGAGGATTTTGTGCTTCTCTCAGCAGCTCAGGCTGGAAGATGAAGGCAGACTTGAGTTGCCTGAGTCACCACTACACACTGAGTGGAGTGCTGGCTAGATGAGAGCAGCATTGGGAATAAAAGTAGAATGAATACCCTGACATTCAGTGGGAGGGTGAGGAGAGAAAGAAAAACCAGATATGTGTCAGATTTTTCATGCTGGAGACAAAAATTGAAACAGGACAAAACAATTTCACCACATATTGACTCTAGGAAAAGTCACGAAGTAGCAGAAAAACATTTTTAAAAATGTGCGCAAAGGGATATAATAAAACACCTTGTTAGGTTTTAGTTCAAATTTAAGGCAACTGAGTTTATTTTAAAAGGATCCCCCCCCCCTCAATGGGCACCACCTGGAGTCTTGCCACACTTGTCCAGGAAGCGTCTGTAGAAGTCCTGAAGGAGTGTCCGATTCAAGATGAGCTTGCCTCTGAACCAGGACCTCTCTTCAGGACAATAACCTTCCCAGTCGACTGGATACTGGAAGCCTTGACCAAAACATCAAACGTCTAGAATCTCACGGACAGTGAAGTCACGAGCATCATCAGTAACCCGTGGGGGGGTTTCAGGGGGATTGGCTGCAGGATGCAAAGGACTCGTTAAGACGGGTTTCATAAGAGAAACGTGGAAGGTATGATGCACTTTAAGAGAAGGTGGAAATTTCAGCTTGACAACAGAGGGGTTGATGACCCTTGAAACGAAATGAAAAACGAAACGATTCAATTACTTTGCCAGTTTTCTGGACTCCACTTTGATCCTTTGAAGAGAGCCGAACCGTTTTTCCAGGCTGATATTCAGGAGCTGGAGAGCGACGGCGATAATCAGATTCTATGATGCCAGCAGATGAACGTAGCAACACAGTGTGAGCGGCTGACAAAACTCGGCGACAGTGTCTGAAGTTGGCCTGGGTGGATGGCACAGTGACCTTGGTCTAGGAAGAGTAGTGGTTGGAATCTCTGGGAAATCATGAAAGGTGACATGCCAGTCGAATCGTTTACGAGTGAATTGTTTGCATACTAAATCCAAGGAAGGAGGGCACTCCAGGAGGCTAGATCGTGGAATGTTACACAGCTCAGAACAGTCTCCAGATTCTGGTTGGCACATTCAGTGTGGTCATTCAACTGTGGATGGTAATTGGAAGTTAGGCTGGCAGTAGCTCCCAGGGACTGACAAAAAACCTTCCAGACCTGTGACGAGAATTGTGGACCGCAGTCAGAGACAATGTCAGAAGGCCTGTTTTCATGAAGTCTGAATAATGCTGAATGAGGAGATCAGCTGTCTCAGTGGAAGATGGTAACTTGGACAGGAGAACATAATGGATGGACTTGGAGAAGCGGTCCACAATAGAGAGCACTACGGTGTTACCTTGAGAGGGAGGCAGTCCAGTAACAAAATCCGTGGAAATATGGAACCAATGACGATAAGGGATGGGCAGAGGTTGTAGAAGGTTAGCTGGAGCCTGGTGGAAGGACTTGCTTCTGGCACAGGTGGTGCTGGCGGAGACAAAAGTGCAAGTATTTTGTGTCGTGGTTGGCGATGGAGAGTTATATTGAGACTGGTATGGCAGGCTAGTTTAGATGAGTGAGTCCATTTCAAAACTTGTGAATGGATAGAATCAGGAGTGTACAGTCGTCCAACTGGACCGGTACCAGGATCAGGATTCACACGTTGTGCCTCAGTAACCTGCTTTTCAATCTCCAACTTGGGAGAAGCAGCAGCGAGACAGTCAGATGGGAGGATAGGAATAGGGTCCTGACTTGTTTTGGGTTCAGGTGATGAAAGCCTGGAGAGTGCATCAGGTTTGATATTAAAAGAACCAGAACGGTGAGCCTGGTGGGAGTTGCCTCTGCGAGCTGACTTTGTGGTGTGTCCAGATAAGGAAAGGTTGTGCAACCCAGGTGTACAACCAGGGTTAACTAAATTATAAAGTGAACGTGACTAATAGTGATCCCTTTTACCCATATTAAAACAATACATTTACATTTAAATAAAGACAAAATTATGCATGAAAGTGCATTGAAGACATATAACCTTGAAACTTAAAATAAGCTAAAGGAACAGTTCTTTTAATAGTTAAATAGCAACTATAAATATCAAAATCGGATTGCACTTGAATGCAGCATTTGCCACCAAACAAACAGAAGTCGCATTGGTCATTCAGCAGCCAATTATATGTCATGTTGTCTTGTTGTTGGGAGGAGAATTTTACGCGCACTCATTTTCCACTTCAGTCTTGAGCTGAGCGGCAGGAAAGCATGCAGAACAACAAGCAAGAGCACAAAGATAGCAGTCATAAAGTTTTTGTGTGGCAATAGTATTGTAGACAAACCCTTTGACTTCACAAAGGACTGTGTCATCACAGGATATTGGAGCATATGCAGATTAGTCAGGTCTTTTGTTGCATGAGAAAGAAGATGTGTGAAGAAAATTCCAATAGATGGCGAGCCACCCAAGCTGAAACCAGAAACCAGGATTTACATCAAAATGCTGGTGAACGGCAGATGGATTATCTGCCTGTGGTAGGATTTTACCAGTTGCCTATTGATATCAACTGGAATTAAAACACCCCCTAGAAAAGAGTGCACTCCCCAAAACATTTCTTGATTGAGGATTTTATTTTTTGAACTATAATAAATCAGACGGGAAGTGCGCTGAGCTTAGACATTTCACTTTAAAGGCGCCATTTTATTTTATTTGTTATATTTCATACTGTTAGTATTATCAATAGATGTACGATTTTTATTGATGTTGTTCAACTAAAATGAATGTTCATTCTCTTTGGTACGCTCTGTTGTCTGTTTCATCCATTGTGGCTGTTTCAGTCTACGTTAACTGAGTGGGGAAGGACAAAGTGAACATGTTCGATATGCAGTGGGGTTTTGGGAGAAGATCAGGATATCATCGAGGTAGACAAAGATGAACTTGTTAAGCATATCTCAGAGGACTTAATTAATGAGGGCTTGGAAAACGATTGGGGCTTTGGTAAGACCTAATGGCATCACCTGGTATTTGAAATGGCCCAGGGAGTGTTGAAGGCCGTTTTCAATTTAATCATCTTGTCTTATTCGGATGCGGTGATAGTCATTGCGGATGTCCAATTTTGAAAATATTTTGGCTTGAAGTGGTCCGAAGGATGAATTGATGAGAGGTAGAGGAGAGGGTTCAGTCCTCTGTAGTCTCTGAAGGGCCTCAGGGACTCGTCCTTCTTTTCAACAAAAAAGAACTTGGCACCAACCGGTGAGGAAGAGGGTCGGATGAGGCCTGCAGCCAGGGGGTCATGGATATAATTTTCCATCACCTACTTTTTGGGTTTGAAGAGTTGAGGACAGGACAATGATGATTAGAATATTTAACAAAATTAACTTCATCAATTACTCACAAAAGAGCTTAGGACAATATGTGCCGATAACTAGCGCTATGACTGACGGAATAATAGGCAGGGAGTGGAGGAAGCAGCCTGGTTTAAGTAGTGGAGCTGGCTATAGATGTCAGACAGGTGTGCAGCACTGCCAGCAGCCAACGAGGCAACCACGTGCCCAGCAGAGAGAAAGAGGAGAGATAGAGGGATGGAAGAGGAAAAAGAAAAAAATGAAACAGAAGGCAGGCAAACAACAAGCAAGAGAGAAAAAATAAAATTATAAAAAGGAAAACCTGCAGTCACAGGTGGAACTGTGACACACCACCCACTTCTAAACCCCAGCTTCACCTTTTTTCTTCCATCTACTCGTACTGATTTTCTCAACCTTTCGTAACTTAAAGTCCATTTTCTTTCCAACAACCATATTCCAAAATACATAGCAAAACATGACCAAAAATGAAAAATAAAATTCATTCAGCTAAGCCTGGCTACCTGCCATTATGAATGTAAATTTATTGTATTCAGACTCACATTTCCTCACCACACTGTTTACCAAATCTTCAGGAAGACTGGAAGGCAGTGAAGTCAATGTGGCATAGTGCCAAAACTGTGTAATTACAACATAATGTAATGCGTCAAGACCATTGGTTTTCCCCAATTCCACTGTGAACGGAGCGCTGTAAAATGACTCATTCCTTAGTAGAATCCTATTCTGTTTGTTAGATTACATTTATAACAAAGAAATGTAAATGTACTATGCTTATATAGTTCTTTTCTAGTCATTATAGACCACTGAAAGTGCTTTTACACGATAGATTTTTGCATTCACCCATTCACACACTGGTGGCAGTCCCTACCTCGCAGGGTGCCACCTGTTCATCAGGAGATTTAACCATTCACACACTCATACACTGATGGCAGGAGCCGTTTTTAATAAAGAATTGGAGATAATCAAATCCAGACCGCCGCCATTAAGTAAATTTCAGGGTTTTATTGAATTCTTTGAGAACAGTTACAAATCCTACACATCCTATGTTTTGAGGGTCCTTTTGACAGGAATCATTTCCTGCAGTGTGATTAACATGTTGGGGGATTGTTCAGCTTTGCTGGATGTTCAAGATCTCAGATTGCTCTTGATTATTTTTATGAAATTTTGAGCAAATTTAAAGTTATATGTTATCAATATCAGCCAATATCAAAAAATATAGTTTTATTTAACTTTTATTAGATTTATATAACATTTTGTGTAAAGGTTATTATTTTGGTGCACAGCTGTAATATAAGTCAATAAAAGTACGAACATATTCTGCCTGTGTTGCATAGCTTTGTTACGAATATTTGATAACTCCTTTTAATTGATGGATGTAAAAATTTGGTCTGTATTAGCCAATATTGGATATTGGAACATTTTTGCTCCCAGATATTGATATCGGCTCCAAAAATTTCCTATTGTTTGGGCTCAACTGTGAACCATAGTGAGCATTTTTGGAAAACCTAGCAAAAGCTAAGCTTTTTAACATGTTTGTTAGACTATCCAAACACTGCAGTAAATACTTGACAGGGGCAGACACTGAATCTACCCCACTGGACTTGATCAACTCTGCCTGAAACAACTGTACAAAATTTATTATAAAGCACATAACCCTGCCTGGATGTTTCTGGGTCTCAGTCCAGGAAAGCCTGATATTCTTTATATGATGAGCTCAATCATTACTAAGCTTAACAGAGAAGGCATCTGAAGCAAATGCATGGTGCTAAAAAGCTGAGGGTGTAGTAGAAGACAGAGAAGTTGAGATTTAACACTATGTAGGCAACCTCCAAAATGTTGCAAACGCCAGAAACAGTCATTCGTTCACATACATAGCTACAGTACATTCATACTACAATGATTCGTGCATCCCACCAGGACCACCAGTGATAAAGCAACACCTCTGCAACATTATAATACCCTGTGCTCTAAACTGCCCAACAGTCCTCGCCCTAACTAGTGAAAAAGCAAAACCTGTAGCTTACAGCAACAGCTCAGCAATTCTGCAATTTGTAAAACCAAGGATTTAAGTTGTTGCTCAGATTCAGACTTTCACTCAGGGGAATTGAGATCTGTGCAAGTAAATGTTAGGTGTTCAAAAGAATGCAGAAAAGGTACCCACTTGGATGCCCTTTTAATTATTTTTGTCGCTTCCCCTCAAAAATCCAAGTTTCCGTACTGGCAAAAGTGTTTCACATCTTTCAATTTATTTTCTAAAATGCAAATGAGTTTTGCCCATGGTTAACATGGTTTGTTTACTTAATTTTGCTTTCAAAATATAAAACTGTTTTCAAAAATGTTACATTTATCCCAAGCTTTTTAAAAGTGTTTTAAACATCTTCGTAGTCTAAATGTTTGATGGATTAATGGAGTACAAGCTATTTGGTCTGAAGCATATCACTCTCATTAGTGACCATTTTTCAAAAACTTAAAGTTGAACTGAAATGTGTTTTTAATCATTTTAGTTCGAAGCCATTTTCATTTTTAGATTTTTCTTAACCAGATATAACCAAACATTCCATATAAATTCCCTTCTTGTCCTCTGTGTGTGGTGTTGTGTCTTCTTCAAGCTCGGTTTCTCTACCAGAAGCCTGGGAGCCTGAGGGTCTTGCACAGTGTTTGAGCTGTTCCTAGGATTGCACTCTTTTGGACAGACATCTCCGATTTTGTTCTTGGGATTTGTTGGAGTCACTCTCCCAGCATGGGTGTTAAAGCCCCAAGTGCTCCTATCACCACTGGTACCACTGATGCTTTTACTCCTTACATCATTTCCAGCTCCTCTTTCATCCCTTGGTATTTCTTGTGTTTCTGGTGATCCTTTTTCCCGATGTTGCTATCACAGGATTGTGACATCTACTACTATTGTCTTACTCTCCTATTAATCGACCCCCACGATATCTGGTTGACTAGCCACAACTATCTTATGAGTCTGGATCTGGAAGTTCCACAGGATCTTAGCTCGGTCTTTCTCACCTTTGGAGGTGTTTTCCACTTTGATCTTGGAACTTCCAGCCCATACTCTGCGCAGGTGTTACTGTATACTATGCCAGCCACTTGGTGTGGTAGAGCCCGGCCTCTATCGATCTTGTGTTCAAGGCCCGTTTTTGTGCTTCCATGATTAGTTCCTCTGTGCTGTCCCTGAGACCAGCATTCTCCAGTCACTGGTCTGTTTTCTCAGCCACTTCCTCTATCAGTCGGTGGTACATTCCGTGCAGGGGTTTGTCCTTCCATGATGGTCTCTCCATGATGGTCTCTTCCTCCTCATCACTGGGTTTCTGCTGCCTGAAGCATTCATTTAGCAGGTCTTGATCCTTGGTCCTGATGTGTTCCTGGATCTTGGTTGTTTCATCTTAGATAGCGGCTCTGACACTCACTAACGCTCCGCCTCCCTCTTTCCGCTTAGTGTACTGCATCAGGGTGCTGGACTTGGGGTGAAACCTTCCTTGCATGGTGAGGAGCTTCCTTGTCTGTATATCTATGGCCTCTGTGTACTTCTTTGGCCAGGTTATTATACCAGCAGAGTGTTTGATGGCAGGTAGGGCATCGGTGTTGATGGCTTGGATCTTGTTCTGACCATTCAGGTGATTTTTCAGGACTTGCCTTACTTTATGTATGTATTTGGCTGTGGCTGACTTCTTTGCGGCCTTTTCATGATTTCCATCTGCAGGATCCCAAGGTATTTGTAGCTGCCCTAAACATGGCTATGTTGCTTTCTGGTAGTTTAGCCCCTTCAGTTGTGATCATTTTGCCTGTCTTTGATATCATTTGGCTACACTTGTTTAGCTTGAATGACATTCCGATGTCATTGCTGTAGATCCTGGTTATCTGGATCAGTGAGTAAATGTTTCGCTCACTCTTGGCATACAGCTTGATATCATCCATGTAGCGTAGGTGGCTGATCATTGTTCCATTTCTGAACCGGTTTCCAAGCCCACTCTTTGTGATGATCTGGCTGAGGGGGTTCAGCCCAATGCAGAACAGCAGGGGGGATAACCCTCAGAGGTAAATTGTTATTTGTGATTTTGGGCTATACAAAATTAACTTGATTTTTTGATAGGGTATCTCGTTGGTATATGCTGCACTTTATACTAATTTGGGCAGTTATCCTTGAATTGGCTTATAGAGTTATCTTCTAAAGCCCCATCGAGTTCTTGGCGAAGGCTCTTAGTGTCCTGTCGATCTTGTACAGCCTCAAGCATTCCAGTATTCGTGTATAGTATTGAGTCGTAGACTTTCTTGTAATCAATCCAGGCAGTGCACAGGGTGGTCTTCCTGGTCTTACAGTCTGTAGCGACTGCCCTGTCAATCAGTAGCTGGTGTTTGTCTATTCTGGTGTCAGTACCAACTAATTTCTGGGTCCAGTTCATGTATTGAGCCACATGCCTATTCATCTTGGCCACAATGATGCCTGACAGGAGCTTCCACTTTCTGCAGAGGCAGGTTATTGGCCAGTAGTTGGATGACATTTTTCCCTTTTGGGGGTCCTTCATGATCAGGACTGTCCGACCCTGGGTCAACCGCTCTGTGTGGGTCCTATCTTTAACAGCTGTTTCATCTGAGCTGTTTCATCTGAGCTGCCGGGCGTTCATGGAGTGTAGTTAGTTTCCTTAGCCAGTAGCTGTGGTTCATGTCAGAGCCTGGTGCTGTCCAGCTCTTCATCCTTGACTCTTTCTTAGATGTCTGCCATTGTGGTGTTTACTGGGTCTTGATCAGGGAGCTGGCTGTGGTCCTCTTTCAAGTCCACCAACCAATGAGCCTGGGTGTTATGTGATGCCTCCTTCTCCCATATGCTCTTCCAGTACTGTTCAGTCTCACCCCTTGGTGGGTCCGTCCTCGTCTTATTATCCTCCCACTGAGAGCACACTTTTGATGGTTCAGTGGCGAACATCCTGTTTATTCTCTGGGCCTCCACGTTTCTAGTGAACCTCTTCAGGCGGGCAGCCAGCGCTGTAAGTCTCTGTTTGACAGTTTCCAGTGACTCAGCTATGGATAGCTTGCTGTATTTCATAGGTACTTGCCTTTCTCAATATCTGACAGTTGGCTAACCTCTCTCTGTGTTGCCTTGATCTCAGCCTCAACCATGTTCTCCATGGAGGGTACTGCCCCTTATGGCTCACATTCAACTTCTAGCTAAGAATCCCCAGGATTACTGCTGCTGTTGCATATATCAGCTTGTTGTCATTGGGGCTTCAAGCCCAATTTCTGATTGCAGACATTGGAAAACTGAAATAAGAGTTGTTTCTTCGTTAGCTTGGATGTTGGGTTTCGAAGCATCCATACGTCCCACATCCATTGCATGTATCCCGTCTAACTGGGGTTGCTGATGTAGTATCATCCCATTAATCCTACTTTGTCACCCATGAGTGTCTTGTTCTAGTAACCCATTTCTCATCAGGTTGCCCCTAGTCCTCACCACCTGACACGGTCCTTGTTGATCCGGGTGACGTCCGAGCCAGTATGGCTGTCCTATTTGTAATTGCACTCATATCTGAGGTATGACGGGTAGCATTAAATACATATTTTCTGGTAGTAAGAAAAAAGTTTTCTTATATCTGCCACCACTTTCAACTGATAATATCATGACATCCACCCAATCAGCCATGGTACATAAGTGCATATCATAGGCTACTTTAATGCCTTGGGGCAGGGCCTCATTGTT
>KV751399.1:1284490-1307315 GCA_001698575.1 Mola mola
TGAGGACCTTCAGCGTGCAGATAAATGGATTCACATTGTTTGACTTTTTTGACTACAAAGTGCAGCTTCGCTCTCACAGAAAGTCTTTGGTTGTGCTGACCATTCTTTCTTGGACACTAACATTCTGTCCTTTATTCATGCAGAGTAAATAAAAAGTGAAGCTTTCAAAACAAGCTGTTATTTCTGGTGAATCTGAGTGAAAATGCTTCCACTGAGTTTGTTCTTCTGTCTGTGATGACTCCTGTTATGGCAGTGTTAGATACCATCAGTTTTATGGTGGTTTGAAACATGCAACTGTAGATATGAAATAATGGCAGTTGGTGCTTGAAAGCTTTTCTATGGAAGAGCATCAGCAGCCTTCATGCTGGCTTGGGCAAGGTGCACTTGCCCATTCATGTTCTGTCTTGTCTTGTTATTTTTCTGGTGTGTGTTCCTGTGTTTAATATAACGATTTGAATGAAGGTCCCATTTTTGAAGGGCTGCGAGGCATTCACATTCTTATATGTAGATGCATTAAACTAAATGTGTTCACACTATGAAACCTGAGTGATTTTATTTGCAGTAGAGCAGAAGAAGGAGCGGAAGGAGATCCATGTGTTTCACTTTAGATCCAAACTCCAAAGCTCTCAGCCGTTGCTCCTGACAGGAGCAGCGGGAGGAGGAAGGGCTTGTTGCTGGCAGGGTCCTGGTCCCTGCGGGCCGAGGCTGGGTGTTGAGTCCTGCCACTTGGCTTCACTCGTGCGAGCCCTCTTGGCCTGCAGAGTCAGGCTGCATCCATGACGACACACCGATATGTGAACATGGACTCTTTACTGCACTTGACATTTAAATGACAGTTCATGTTTTTTAAATGGCTGAATTAAGTTCTTCTAAGAGGAAATTACCTAAATTAATGTCTTTCACTCTAACCCTAGTCAGTTTGAAGCAGAGCATGTCCTGCATATGTGGCTTGCAAAAGTGACACAGAAAAGCAGGAGGGTATAAATGGAGGGTTTGTTGCTATAAACAGCAGGGAAGCAGGTCAAAAATCTGTTGATAATTGTAGAATGAACCAGGTTTCTTATACTACAGGTAAGGTTAGGGCTAGGCTGATTGAAGACAGGTGCAAGACAGGTGGAAGTCAGACACAGACTGTTACTGACATCACTCTCTACTCTCTACTCCCTTCTTTAGAAAAAAAGGAATTTCACATTGGATGTGCTCAGTCTGTTGACTGGATGAATGAAACGATTTTGACTCTTGCTATCATTGTGAAGCAGAATTCACCAAGCGTTGGATAGTTCACCCACTAACAGGGAACGTGAGCTGGGTTTAGACCGTCGTGAGACAGATTAGTTTTACCCTATTGATGATGTGTTGTTGCAATAGTAATCCTGCTCGTACGAGAGGAACCGCAGGTTCAGGCATTTGGTGTATGTGCTTGGCTGAGGAGCCAATGGTGCAAAGCTACCATCTGTGGGATTACGACTGAACGACTTTAAGTCAGAATCCTGCCATGTGACATCTATTGCACGTCTGTCTGTCCTAGGAAGAAGGATCCCTCCTCTGTGGTTCTTCCTGAGGTTTTTTATTTTCCCTGTTTAGGGTTTTTTAAGTTTTTCCTCACCCGGTTTGAGGGTCTAAGGGCAGAGGGTGTCACATCTGTACTGTTTGTCAAAGCCCAGTGAGATAATATGTAAATTGTGATTTTGGGCTATAGAAATAAAATCTGATTTGATTTGATATGTAGTGCATTATACAGGGCAGGGGGTCTCTAACATTTTTTGGGCTGAAGGTTACCGAAAGTTTTTGGAAATGTATGGAAGGCTACACATGCCAAATCATTTTCCTAAATAAAATATATGTCCTGATTTACCTTTTTAAAATATGACTATTTAAGATTATTTGTGTTTTTATTTACAGTAAACAGAGGAATAGGCAAACATTCAAACATAAAAACTTATTATAAATGATAATCAACAGTACCAACTTTTATTTTCAGTAGTATTGTGCAATATTATAGAAACAACTTAAATACAAGTTAAAACAGTTTAAATTCCAATATTTTTGAAAAACCTCAATAGTTGTCACATAACAAAAAACTTTTTCTAGTCATTTTTCTGCAATAAATTTGAGCTTTTAACGCACAACTTAGAAAGTAAAAGCTTTACAAATTCTAATTCCAGTGTCTTTGGAGAATCACACCTCAATAGCAGTCATGTATTGAGTAACAAAAATATAAACAATCTTAAAAAATAGGAATCTGTCTGTTAAACATTTTCAAAATCTGTTTCATGCATTTTACGGGTTTTGATTATTGTTCCAATGTTAGTGGGAAGCCTGACATTGCACCAAGTCCACCAGTGCTCTGTCGCCAGGGGTGTAAGTTGACACAGCAACTCTGATAGAATCTTCATGGTTAGTATTAGTTAAGCGAGTTCTGTGTTTGTTATTAACGAAATTCATATCATTTCAGAAGGCTGACTCACAAAGTAAGGTTGAACGTAACAGAAAAACTGTGCAAACTTCCAAAAAGTCCACAAGCACCAAACGTGTATGGGTCCTTGGTCGGCTTTGAGTTGAATGTCATTTTGCAACGTGAGAATTTCTATCTCTACCTCACCAAAACTCACGTTAAAAGTTTCACTGAGTTGCTCAGAAATGCATTTCTTGTCAACTTGGATGAAAGGGTTTGAAATGAATGACACACATGGCTCCACCTTATCAAAGTCATGAAATCTTTTGTAGGGTGAAATACCGTTTCATGGCATCGTAGATTGTTAATGTTATGGTCCTCAGGGACGGTAATGTCAGAAATGTATCGCTTATGGTGAAAACATTGAACACCATTCTAATGAACACCATCAGCTACAACGTGCTGCTGTTGTCCATAGACTCATCACACTGGACACTGAACCACTTGCATGTGCTCAGGTCACAGTTAAGTTGGTCAGTAAAGTTAGTGGACCTTTCTGACATCCATCTGGAAACAGTGTTTGCACTCAGCTGGACATCAGAGAAAGAAGCAATGATATCTTTGCTGTGCTTACGGCATTTGCTACAACAGATATCACACCTTTCACAACCTCACCATCCAAATATGGTTTCTTGTTCGTAGCTCGTTAACGTACAACCGTAAATGACGCTTTGGGTGCAGCTTTTGACTCTTTAAAAGGGCTTTGCGAGAAATGACTGCTATTACAGAGGAATAGGCAAACATTCAAACATAAAAACTTATTATAAATGATAATCAACAGTACCAACTTTTATTTTCAGTAGTATTGTGCAATATTATAGAAACAACTTAAATACAAGTTAAAACAGTTTAAATTCCAATATTTTTGAAAAACCTCAATAGTTGTCACATAACAAAAAACTTTTTCTAGTCATTTTTCTGCAATAAATTTGAGCTTTTAACGCACAACTTAGAAAGTAAAAGCTTTACAAATTCTAATTCCAGTGTCTTTGGAGAATCACACCTCAATAGCAGTCATGTATTGAGTAACAAAAATATAAACAATCTTAAAAAATAGGAATCTGTCTGTTAAACATTTTCAAAATCTGTTTCATGCATTTTACGGGTTTTGATTATTGTTCCAATGTTAGTGGGAAGCCTGACATTGCACCAAGTCCACCAGTGCTCTGTCGCCAGGGGTGTAAGTTGACACAGCAACTCTGATAGAATCTTCATGGTTAGTATTAGTTAAGCGAGTTCTGTGTTTGTTATTAACGAAATTCATATCATTTCAGAAGGCTGACTCACAAAGTAAGGTTGAACGTAACAGAAAAACTGTGCAAACTTCCAAAAAGTCCACAAGCACCAAACGTGTATGGGTCCTTGGTCGGCTTTGAGTTGAATGTCATTTTGCAACGTGAGAATTTCTATCTCTACCTCACCAAAACTCACGTTAAAAGTTTCACTGAGTTGCTCAGAAATGCATTTCTTGTCAACTTGGATGAAAGGGTTTGAAATGAATGACACACATGGCTCCACCTTATCAAAGTCATGAAATCTTTTGTAGGGTGAAATACCGTTTCATGGCATCGTAGATTGTTAATGTTATGGTCCTCAGGGACGGTAATGTCAGAAATGTATCGCTTATGGTGAAAACATTGAACACCATTCTAATGAACACCATCAGCTACAACGTGCTGCTGTTGTCCATAGACTCATCACACTGGACACTGAACCACTTGCATGTGCTCAGGTCACAGTTAAGTTGGTCAGTAAAGTTAGTGGACCTTTCTGACATCCATCTGGAAACAGTGTTTGCACTCAGCTGGACATCAGAGAAAGAAGCAATGATATCTTTGCTGTGCTTACGGCATTTGCTACAACAGATATCACACCTTTCACAACCTCACCATCCAAATATGGTTTCTTGTTCGTAGCTCGTTAACGTACAACCGTAAATGACGCTTTGGGTGCAGCTTTTGACTCTTTAAAAGGGCTTTGCGAGAAATGACTGCTATTTCCCCAAAACTGCTTTGAGCTCACAAGCTTTGTCTATTCTTAAAGTGCTGCCTGTTGGGTACTTGGTTTTATGGCATGTAGAAAAATGATTTGCCACATTTTGTCTCATAGCTACAGCAACCCCACACTTTTTTCTTGTACTTAAGCAAAGACGGATCCTTCCTTCCATTCTTCTTGGAAGTGGTATGTCTTCTGTTTCTTCTCCAACATAGTTTATGGTTCACATCTTGTAGAACTACGCCGTCGTCATATCAGTGTCTGGCTCAACTTTGACCTGGCCAAAAAAAAGGATAAAACTTGGTAGTAATGGATTTTACATTACTAAATTAAATGTCAAATGTAGTACAAAATGTTAAAAGTCTATCAATGGCTCACTTTTATTTAAACATAATTTTTTTTTTCAAGTGCGGCGAGTGACTTCAGTACTAAGAAGCAATCACTGGCTATCTTTAGTACATCCACTGCTGGAATCTCATTGACTCCCTGCAGACTACCTGGTGCCCGCGGGCAAGGCAAGGCATGATAAAGAGTGTTTGCCATTTTTTTGTGATATCTGAATGTATAGGGTTAAATATAAAACTTTGATATAGTTTTACAATATCTTGGTAGTGTGACAACATCAGCATTCGTTTCGTTTCGTTTCGTTTTCTGCCGCTTATCCGGGTCCGGGTCGCGGGGGCAACAGCCTGAGCAGGGACATCCAGACGCTCCTCTCCCCAGCCACTTCCACCAACTCCTCCGGGGGGACACCAAGACGTTCCCAAGCCAGCCGAGAGATGTAATCTCTCCAGCGTGTCCTTGGTCTGCCCCGGGGTCTCCTCCCGGATGGGCATGCCCGAAACACCTCCCCAGGGAGACGTCCAGGAGGCATCCTGACCAGATGCCCGAACCACCTCAACTGGCTCCTCTCAACGCGGAGGAGCAGCGGCTCTACTCTGAGCTCCTCCCGGATGTCCGTGCTCCTCACCCTATCTCTAAGGCTGAGCCCAGCCACCCTGCGAAGGAAGCTCATTTCGGCCGCTTGTATTCGCGATCTCATTCTTTCGGTCACTACCCAGAGCTCATGACCATAGGTGAGAGTTGGGACGTAGATTGACCTGTAAATTGAAAGCTTTGCCTTCTGGCTCAGCTCTCTCTTCACCACAACGGACCGCTTCAGCGTCCGCATCACTGCCGACGCTGCTCCAATCCGTCTGTCAATCTCCCGCTCCATTTTCCCCTCACTCGTGAACAAGACCCCGAGATACTTGAACTCCTCCACTTGGGGAAGCGACTCTCCCCCGACCCAGAGTGGGCAATCCACCCTTTTCCGGCTAAGAACCATGGCCTCAGATTTAGAGGTGCTGATTCTCATCCCCGCCGCTTGACACTCAGCTGCAAACCGTCCCAGTGAGAGCTGGAGGTCACTGTTCGATGAGGCCAACAGGACCACGTCATCTGCAAATAGCAGAGACGGAATCCGGAGGCCACCGAACCCGACTCCCTCCGCCGCTTGGCTGCGCCTAGAAATTCTGTCCATAAAAATTATGAACAGAACCGGTGACAAAGGACAGCCTTGGCGGAGACCAACCCTGACTGGGAACGGGTCTGACTTACTGCCGGCAATGCGAACCAAGCTCTGACTCCGACAATACAGAGATTGAATAGCCCGTAACAAAAGGCCATCTACCCCATACTCCCGGAGCACCCCCCACAGGATACCTTGGGGGACACGGTCATAAGCCTTCTCCAGATCCACAAAACACATGTGGACTGGTTGGGCAAACTCCCATGCCCCCTCCAGTACCCTCGTGAGGGTATAGAGCTGGTCCAGTGTTCCACGGCCAGGACGAAAACCACATTGCTCCTCTTGAATCCGAGGTTCAACTAGCAGCCGCACTCTCCTCTCCAGCACCCTGGAGTAGACCTTCCCAGGGAGGCTGAGGAGTGTGATTCCCCGGTAGTTGGAACACACCCTCTGGTCCCCCTTCTTGAAAAGGGGGACAACCACACCTGTCTGCCACTCCAAAGGCACAGTCCCCGATGTCCACGCAATGTTGCAGAGGCGTGTCAACCATGACAGCCCTACAACATCCAGAGCCTTCAGGAGCTCGGGACGGATCTCATCAACCCCCGGGGCGCTGCCGCTGCGGAGTTGTTTGACAGCCCCGGCGACCTCGACCCCAGTGATGGGAGGGCCCAGCCCAAAGTCCTCCGGCTCTGCCTCTTCTTCAGAATGCGTGTTGGTGGGATTGAGGAGATCTTCGAAGTATTCCTTCCACCGCCGAACTATAGACTCAGTTGAGGTCAGCAACTCCCCTCCCACACCGAAGACCGTGTGGACGGGGTTCCGCTTTCCCCTCCTGAGTCGCCGAACAGTTTGCCAGAATTTCTTCGGCGCCGACTGGAAGTCTTGTTCCATGGCCTCACCAAACTCCTCCCACACCCGGGTTTTTGCCTCAGTGACCACCCGAGCCGCAGATCGCTTGGCCTGCCGGTAGCTGTCTGCTGCCTCGGGAGTCCCACAGGCCAACCATGACCTGTAAGTCTCCTTCTTCAGCTTGACGGCCCCTTTCACCTCTGGTGTCCACCAGCGGGTCCTGGGATTACCGCCACGACTAGCACCAGCGACCTTGCTACCACAGCTTCGAGCAGCCGCCTCGACAATGGCAGCGCGGAACATGGCCCACTCAGACTCCATGCTCCCCACTACCTCCGGGATGTGGTTGAAGCTCCTCCGGAGGTGGGAGTTGAAGACCATTTTCACAGGGTCCTCAGCCAGACGTTCCCAGCAGACCCTCACTATTCGCTTGGGCCTACCTGGTCTGTCCGGCTTCTTCCCCCGCCACCTGATCCAACTCACCACCAGGTGGTGATCAGTTGACAGCTCTGCTCCTCTCTTTACCCGAGTGTCCAGCACATACGGTCGCAGATCAGATGATACGACTACAAAGTCAATCATTGACTGTCGACCTAGGGTGTCCTGGTGCCAAGTGCACTTATGGACACTCTTATGGCTGAACATGGTGTTAGTTATGGACAAACTGTGACTAGCACAGAAATCCAATAACTGAACACCACTCGGGTTCAGATCGGGCAGTCCGTTCCTCCCAATCACACCCCTCCAGGTCTCGCTGTCATTGCCCACATGAGCGTTGAAGTCTCCCAGTAGGACGATGGAGTCCCCAGTAGGGGCACTCTCCAGTACCTTTTCCAAGGACTCCAAAAAGGGTGGGTACTCTGAACTGCTATTTGGCGCATAGGCACAAACCACAGTCAGGTCCCGTTCCCCAACCCGAAGGCGCAGGGAAGCAACCCTTTCGTCCACGGGGGTAAACTCCAACACATTGGCTGAGAGCCGGGGAGCTATTAATAAGCCCACGCCTGCTCTCCGCCTCCCACCTGGGACAACTCCAGCATAGAACAGAGTCCAACCCCTCTCAAGAAGACTGGTTCCAGAACCTGAACTGTGCGTTGAGGTTAGGCCGACTATATCTAGCCGGTATCTCTCCACCTCACGCACAAGCTCAGGTTCCTTCCCCATCAGAGAGGTAACATTCCATGTTCTGATAGCCAGCTTCAGCAACCGGGGATCGGACCGCCAAGGCCCCTGCCTTTGACTGCCACCCGATCCACATAGCACCGGACCTCTATGGTTCCTCCTGTGGGTGGTGGGCCCACATGAGGACGGACCCATGTTTCCTTTTTGGGCTGAGCCCGACCGGACCCCATGGAAAAAGGCCCGGCCACCAGGCGCTCGCCTACGGACCCCTTCCCCAGGCCTGGCTCCAGGGCGGGGTCCCGGTATCCCTCCGGGCAGGGTACACAAGTCCTTGTTATTATTCACCATTATAGAAGTCTTCGAACCGCACTTTGTCTGGCCCCTCACCTAAGACCAATTTGCCTTGGGTGACCCTACCAGGGGCAAACAGCCCCCGACAACATAGCTCCTAGGATCATTAGGGCACCCAAACATCAGCATGTCTCTGCCTATTGATCATTTATATTCTCCTAATCCTTATTAAAATAATTTGAATTACCATTATAATAAAGACAGAAAGATTAGTATTAGGTGGCATCTCATAAAGGTCTCAGAGCAGGAGGGCTAAGGAAAAGTAGTTGTTAAGTTTTGTTTAAATTGTTTTTTTTGGATTCAGTACCAGAGAGAAGGAAGGTTTGAAGGGTTTATTTGAAAGAAGGTTCAAAGTTCAGTCAAGAAAAGATTTTTCGTATCCACAAACTCAGCAGGAGAGGCGAGGCGGGTTTGCTGACAGGTTTTGTTGAGGACAGAAGAACTTCTATGATCACTGAGTGATCAAGAGAAACCACTCAGGGGGACTTGGTCAGACTCTACCACCAGAGAGGGCAGAATAACCTGGCAACACGTGAATGAACGGGACTGGCTTACTACTGAGGTTGAGTGGATGGGGAGCAGGTGTGCAGCTCTGCCAGCAGACATGGAACCACACCCTGCACAGAAACGAGGGCAAAACCAAACAGGAAACAAAAGAGACTTAAAAAATAAAACAGGAAACAACAAAATATAACCTGTGGGCACAGTGAACAGTGACAATGGTTGTCAATAGAGTAGTTTGTTTTATCTTACGACAGTATCAACAAGGCACAAATTCATGCTTTTTGGCTTAAAAATAATACTTAATGTGAGTAGAGCAGTATAATCAGTATAATATATTCTTAATATGTATATGTAATAATGTATATTTGTCACAAAATTCATGCTGACGGTCATTGTTCAAGGTCCACAGTCCAGCTGATGATGATCAGATGTTTTAATTGTGCGACAGTGTTGACGTCATTACTGACACCAGAAATCAATCGAGATTAGAGCAAAATGTTTTTTCATCTGGCCAGTGAGTTCACTATATAGTCCTCTATATAGGGTAACCTTATATAGGCAGTAAGGGCATGGTTTAACACAACCACAGGCTTTGTCAAAGTCCACCCTCTTTCAGTCTCTTTACATGACCTCACCATAAATCTTTCACATTAAGTTCCATCCTAAACCAATGATCCTTAATTGCAAGTCATTAATTAACTGTGCATTGGATGAATATAACATTAGCGACATGAGAGCTTCCCAAAAGTGAAGCCAAAACATCTCAAATCCCTCTTCAGGGATTTGCCTTCAGTATAGGTCCTAAACCCATCCTCTTTATGCTATGAAATTGGGCCGAAATGTCATGACAGCTTCAAATGAACGTCACCAGTGCAAGAAGGCCGTGTTGGTACCAAGGAAGTTTGGCTTAAGTGGAGGCATGGGAAATGTGGCAGCCATGGTTAATTTTGTACTCCAAAGAGAAAAAAACCCCCAAAAAACTCGATTGCAAACAGCAACTGTGGTAAAAAAAAAAAGGCCGAAAAAAGTTCATCTATCGGCTCCTGAACTTAATCACAGAGTCAAATTAAGCTCATATCTCTAAGTCAAAATACATGACTGACATTAAACTGCAAATAATAGCTCAAAATACTGATAGCTGACATAAATACATCAGCGGATCCAACCAGTTCAGCCAATGACTAGCCTTGGTCTGAGGGTTGACGACATCAGTTTCATCATCAAGTCTGATGGTTAGCAGACTTACAAGACTGAGTGGCTCACAGTAAACTATTAATGTCAGTAATGATGAAAAACAGACAAGGCCTTGAATGCATCATTTGTGCATTCAAGGAATGTACAAATGATCAATCTGAGATGATAAAACATGGCTCTGTTTTCAGCACACCATGACTGATTTAGTTAAAGCCAGAAGTATTTAACACTTTATTATACATTTACCTGCAATTTTTTCAATTTACACGCACTTGTATCTCTTTATAGTTATTTATGGCTTCCAGCCTCTAACTCTGATTTAATTAGAAATATCACAGTTGTGAAGACACATCATTAAAATGAGAGATATGTGTTTTTTATACCACATGTGACAGCCGGCTTTCTTTGGAACATAATATCTCAGCAACACCACTGTGACGTATCTAACTCATTTTAAGTCAGAAGTCATGAATTTATACTGTGATTATAACCAAATTTCACGCAAAATGAGTTGAGCTTAATGGGTATTCCCAGTTTTGACCTGCTCTCCAAAGATATACAGAAATTTAAAGAGAGTTTATGTGATGTGTATGTGGAGATATAACAGATGTCTTAATGTCTCTGGTGCTTCTCAGATCCCAAGGCGAGCTGGCGTATTGTCGTTTTTGTGCATCCAGCTGTAAGGACTCCGTGTTCGCAGGAAACTCCTGACTGAGAAATACAAAATGTTTGCTGCTAACGTCATCGCCCTCCTCCTCCTCGTCTTACCCTCAGTAAGTAGATGTTGTTGTACTTTCCTTAAATGTAAAACCCAACAGGTGGAGCCAAATGTATTCTGCAATCAGGGGTTGATCTTTTCATGCACTTGCACACTCAGTCACATAGTTAATGTAAGTGTATTGAGTGCATCAATAATTAATTGATCAGTGAGTGGCATTGGTTAAAGATGCATTCTCATCATTTATTAATCTTTTATTCAACATTATTCCTGTCCACGTGACCAGAGTCCTCTCCTCCATGAAGAGCTATGAGAAAAATGATCTTTCAGTACTGTTGTTAGATGTGAGTCATCACCCTTGGGCTCATATGTTTTCTGTGAGGTTAGAAGAGAATGGTGGTAGCCAGCAAAGAGGGGTGTGCAGAAAGGGAAGAGTTTTTACACAATACACAAAGTGAGGGAATAAGTGTGGGAATGGAAACAGTTGTGCTCTCTAGTGACAGTGTTACACTTTTTTTTATGTTAAGTGTAGATATTTGTGTTGATAAGGGTCAACTGTCACAGGGCCTGGTCTATCCCTTGGACTTGCAGACTGCAGACATACCCAATTACGTGATGGAAGTAGTGTCTTCAATATCTAACAGATGGTTTGTAATGCAATAACATCAACATTCATAAACTAGACTGCCAACAATCCAAACATCTTTGTTTTTACTGCAAGTGTTCTCAGTGTGTACCACTGCAGAACTGGTGCTAAGAGGGCAGCATCACTGTTACTCAGCTAAATGTTCATGAATCCCGGGCGAGTGCTGTTTGACATCAGCTCATAAAATTGTAGCGCGGTGTCTCCACGACTGACTCCAGCACAAAATCATCTCCTCACCAGACATCCACCTCTGTCGCTGTCACGTCCAGCCTCCTGAGGTCTAGCCTTAGTCCAGCATTGTGCATCTGTCAGAGGAGGTGACTCCCACACATGGAGTCGCAGCTCGGGGGACTCAGCCTGTCGCTGGCATTGATGTAGTTGAAACAGTCTTTCTAGCACAGCCCATTGTAATAGCCTGCTTTGTTTCCAGTCGAGTAATGCCCTTCCTCTGGGTCAGTCAGCTGAGAGCCAGGAGCTCTGGAATGGTTTGTTTAAGTGTTGGAGTGTTTAAACAGATCCCAGAGCTAATCTCTTCCCCCCCCCCTGTAGCGTGAACCACATGCTGGAGCTAATGAAGCAGCCTCTTCCATTTTACCTTTGGTCCTCTCTGCTATAATCTTCATCATCTCCCTCTCTTTGTGGTGTGTGTTTGTGTGTTCATGTCGTGTTCCAGGTTTTGAACCAACAGGTCCCCTCAAACTGTGTGATCAAGAGGGAGCAAGAGAAATGCATGGAGATGATAGCGTCAGACGATCCTGGGAACGATCCAGAGTTTGGTAGGTTTGTTTGTTTTAGCCTTTAATCCCTTGCCCACATACTAAAATATAAAAAGAACAAGCACAGAGATTAATAGCAGGGATATCTCGAGCGCCTCCATACCAAATGTTCAAATTGTAGCGTCCTGTGAGCTGAAGAAATCGTCAGAAAGACTTCACATTATTGATAGTATGCGTGCAAATTAAATATATTTTTCACTCTCTGCCTCATAGTATGAGGGAGGTTTTAATTGGCGCCAGTTTGTGCTAATCCTCCTTCAAACATACAAAAATCGACAAAAACAGCCATTTTCTACCTTAAAGATAAACTATGTTTCAATCTTGAATAGAAAGAGAGTGAAACTAGTTGGTGAGTGTTGTACTGTGTTTGTGTCTTCACCTGCTGGTCATTTATAGTAACAGAGTAACAAGGGCAGAAGTAAAGGAAGCTGTAATTTCCTGAGATTGTTGATTATTAATTAATTAATTATTAATTATTTTTTTTTTCCAGCCCCAAAGAGACAAAAAAAGTACAAAAACTTATAAAATTAATGTGACGTTTTACATAGGTGACTTTGTGTATTTGTGTTTCGTAATAAGTTATAGTCATGCACTTTAAGAGAATCTGCAGGCACCGAGGAGGTGACGTGAGCAGTGTTGCTCTCTTGTTCTCGGACAGTATGAAAGATGTCTGATGTCTCTTAGAAAACATCAGACACATATTGTTGAAGTGTTTAACTGGTTGTATGAATATCAGCTCGTATATATACCTTTTGGTCCATAAGTATTTGGACAATGAGACATTTTCTATTATTTTGTCTCTGTTCACCAGAACAATGGAAAAAAAATCAGCCAAAATGTGACTGAAGTTTAGACTTTTAACTCTTATTCAGTGGGTACCAACAAGGGTGTTGCATTAACCATCTAGGAATTATAGCCAGTTACACGTTGGTACCACTAAAGGACAGCAAGGCCGGATAAGAATTTGCTAAGAAAAGAAAGTTCTCAGGTGTGTATG
The DNA here is from genome assembly GCA_001698575.1 of Mola mola. Taxonomy (NCBI): domain Eukaryota; kingdom Metazoa; phylum Chordata; class Actinopteri; order Tetraodontiformes; family Molidae; genus Mola; species Mola mola. Next base: position 1,297,611 of record KV751399.1, read on the forward strand.
ACTATATTTTCTGCTCACATCAGACAAATTCTGCAAAAGTTCTCAAGGCACAGAAGTGAGATATTCATGAGAGGCCAAGTCAGTCACCTGATCTCAATAGAGCAGCTTTCAAGTTACTGAAGACAAAACTGACAGCAGAAAGACCCACAAACAAGCAGCAACTGAAGGTGGCTGCAGTGAAGGCCTGACAAAGTATCTCCAGGGAGGAAATTCAGATTTTAATATCATATATTCTGTTGACTACAATAATTTTTATTCAAGTATTATGAATAATCCTCACATTTATAATTATGTTATTTTTTCCAGTTACTTTAGAACCTCTGAAAATGGGGGACTTTGTGAAAATTATGCCTCTAATTTCTACTTTGGCATTGTAGTTTTATTGTGATACCCGTCAAATTAAAGAATGTCTTAGTAAAGGTTGTTTGTGTTGTTGTTACTGTACACTCTTAGTGGAGTGTTAGTCCCAAAGCAAAGCTGTTTAACTGTGTCATAAACTCATTGTGGACAACTATCCATCCTCTTTTAACTTTTCTATTACAGCATTAACACAAACCCACATGACTGTTCCCCATTATCACAGCTGTAATGTACATGCAATTTTTTTCACCATCTGCTGAGTCTTATCAGTAGGAAATATGATTAGGGCAACCTCTGAGTTTTTTTCTCAGATTGAGGTCAAAACTCAAATGATAAATAAGAATAATAAATTGTTTCTAAATATTCTGAGAAAAAAAAAATCAGGGAATGAATTGTGAACTCAAATAATAAATGTGTTTGTCTCCCTGTCGTGTCCTCAGGCTGTCCGTGGATGTGGGACAACCTAACGTGTTGGCAGCCGGCGAGAATGGGGGAGGTGGTCGAAGTAAACTGTCCAGAACTCTTCTCTCAGTTCATGAGCGAAGAAGAGTACGGTCAGTGACATGGAGGACGTGTCCTGGTGCTGCCGTGTTTCAGTGAATTGCAGATTTACTGTGCTGATTTTAAATAATCACTTGGCTGACATCGTGGGATTCATTTTTCCATTAGACACTCACTGAGGCTCAGATGAAGCTCGTGGTTGGGAGTTAGGGATGTGTTTATGTCAGTGAGGGTCCTCACCAATACTTGGTGCTTTTCAAAGACCATGATGGGTTTTTGGAGGTCAGATCCTTGGGAGAATGTCTTCCCAGCTTTCCAAGAAAACACATTAGAAAGAGTGAGTGAATGTGCATCATTTAAAAAGTTTCAGCTTCAAGGATCCTTGCTGGACTTTGAGGCAGCACCTTATGTCTGTGTTGCATTATACATACTTACATACAACTACATACAGCATTTACAGCTTGCCAAGATTATTGGCTGATTTTTGAGTGAATATTGAAAAAAGTAGAAATACTGGTACATGTTCTTCCTAGTTCCACTCTAAAGAGAAGTCTGTGTTGAGTCCACAGAGCTCGGGAAGGTGACTCGTAACTGCACCGAGTTTGGCTGGTCTGAGACCTTCCCTCATTACATCGACGCCTGCCTGTACGAGGAGGGAAACAGCAGCCATGTGGTCAGTGCATTGCTGTCTGGGCAGTGGGGACAGATGCAAGGTTTCAGTTACACGTTCCATGTAAGAAACACGTTGCTATTTGTGTTTTTGGACTTTAGGACATGTACTATGTGTCGGTGAAGGCTCTGTACACGGTGGGCTACAGCACCTCTTTGGTCTCCCTCACCATGGCCATGGTCATCCTGTGCAGGTTCAGGTGAGATTTCAGACAGATGTGAACAGACAAGAAGATGTTGTGGATGTTTGTTCTTCCTTCTGTCAAATACAGTCATGTTGCCTCTTTTGAAAGTGACAGTAATTTTATTAATTGCACCTTGCTGTGAAAAAGCTCTGTTGAGATTGACTGATGGTTCATTTCAAAGGCAGATACTGTATAATAATGTTAGTTGAAACAGGATAAATTAACCTGCCTCTATTACCCCACCCTAACAAAAACCGGGTATTGGTTAAATAACAATACAAAAAAAACATGACTTTAATGCCAAAGTCTTTTGATTGGGAGTTTTTTAGTCAATTTCAGTTCAAACTACAACACTAAATGATGACAAGCGGTCACACACAACACAATCCTTCACAGGGAGAGACCCCGACTGCCTGGTTTCAAAACTACGTTTGATCATGACAGCACACAAAGAGACACAGGAAATGATATGTTTGTAAGCCACACTGCATCCAGCCACTAGAGGGCGATCAGTACGCTTTTTCTCCACTTCTCATGTTGTGAATAACACTAATAAAAAAGAAAAGTTAATTTTTCACCAGTATCACCGGTAGAAACAGTCATGTTGATATGAGTTTTTGTGCACAGGAAGCTGCACTGCACCCGGAACTTCATCCACATGAACCTTTTTGTGTCGTTCATCCTGAGAGCTATTTCGGTGTTCATCAAAGATGGCGTGCTGTATGCTCAGGAGGACAGCGAGCACTGCTTCATACACACTGTGAGTGTTAGCAGCGTGCACATGTTTCTTGCACCTCTCATGTAAACGACTCTGAACGTCTTGTCTCTTGGTGTCGCTCCTTTCCCTGCAGCTGGAGTGTCGAGCCGTGATGATATTCTTCCATTACTGCGTGCTGTCCAACTACTTCTGGCTCTTCATCGAGGGTCTCTACCTCTTCACTCTGCTGGTGGAGACCTTCTTCCCAGAGAAGAGATACTTCTACTGGTATATTATCATCGGCTGGGGTGAGATGTCAAAAAGGTCACATTTGCATTTCTCTGCATTTTCTGATGAAATCTTATCTCTGTTTCTGTGTTTTTGTGATTTCTGCTCCATCAGGAACTCCTACACTGTGTGTGACCATCTGGGCGGTGCTGAGGCTGCACTTTGATGATATCGGGTAGGTTATGAACTGCCTGGTTGCACTATGAATCTGGTTTCATCAGCTGCTGAATGGGTGGTTTCTCTTTTTCACTCCAGTTGCTGGGACATGAATGACAATGCTGCCATCTGGTGGGTGATCAAGGGACCTGTGCTGTCCTCTATTATGGTAAGAAGTCATCCAGAGTTGATCAGCTGATCTGCAGTTCTCTGGGAGTTTGTTCCAGCTGTGTGCAGCATGAAAACTGAATATTGCTTCTCAATGTTTAGTTTCAACTCTAGGGACAGAAAGAAGGTCTCAGATAACCTGGGGTTTCTGAATGGTTCATAACGGAGCAGCAGATCAGAAATATATTCTGGCCTGTGCTTTGTAAACTAATAGCATAATTATGATTCTTTGATGGACAGAGAGCATGTACAAAGATCTGAGAACTGGACTGATATGATCCGCTTTCTCTGGATCAGCTCCAGCTGTTGGATGTTTTAGGCAGACCTGTAAACACACCTTAACAATAGTCGAGTCGACTGAAGATAAATGCATGTACCCAGATTCCTGGGTGGGTCTGCTGTCTATAGATGTACCAACTGGTGTTGATTGATAACTTTAAATTGAACTTCCTTGTCTCCAAATACAGTGACTTCAGTTTTATTTTTGTTATTCTGAAGAAAATTACTGCTGCTAGGGGACATACTCAGATCCCTTAAGATTTGATGCATGTAAAAGACCTGCGTTGAAAATGTGAGTAAAAGTATGGAAGTAAAAAAGAAAAGAATATATCTTTTCATGTTTTCATAAGCTATTATTTTCCTGGTTGGCAGACATGATGCCACTGTTGCATGTAGAAAAGTTTATGCTAAGAGGATTCAATGATGAAAGAAGCCATCTACTCGATGTCCAAATACCAACAAGTTCAAGATGAGATGACTCTGTTGACTCGGTTGTCAATATTACTGTATAGGCTGTATATTGCTGTGTATCACTGTCAATGTCTGTCTTTTAGTGTTTTGATGTATGTTTTTGTTTAGAGGTTGTTTGGGATGGTAAGGGTGGGCGGGGAAAGAAAATATGAAAAATGCTGTAAGCCTAGTATATTATTTATGATGGCCTAATTTTTTACCAGTGAAAAAAAGTAAAAATACCTGCAGTACCTGTTTTGCAGTAAAATGCCCACTGTAAATGCTACTCTTAAATAGGCCTATGATTATTATTAGTGTTACTGGAATTTACAAGAATAGTTATTTTTTTATATCTAAATGGTGCTCAATAGTTTACACTAGTTAAAAAAATTATGGGGTCATTCCTAGACCCATTTCCAATCCTCCCGTCAAATATTTGAAAATCCATCCAGTTATTTTTCTTGGTTTTTTTACATTTATTTAGACAGGTGTTCCTCAAAAATCAAAAAAAAGATTATTAAGTGGCTTCTAATTAAAGTCGTCACATAAATGTAGTGAAATAATTTGTATGTTTTATGAATTGTTTCCATCTGAAATGTTGTGAAGAAAGTATAATTACATTAAATTTTTACTGTAGCGCAATATGAGTACATTTTTCACGCTTTGCAAGTGAATAGTTTTTGAATTTTTAAAAAAAAAAAAAAGTTGTTTATTTCTACAGATCAACTTTGTGCTCTTCATCGGCATCATCATCATCCTTGTCCAGAAGCTGCACTCCCCAGACATTGGTGGAAACGAATCCAGTATTTACCTGTGAGTGCTTTTATCCATTTTACCCATTTTTATAGACTTAATTTATTATGGTGTCCCGTTATATACTTTATTCTTTTGTTTTTTCTTTTAATGGATGTAGTCAATTTATTTTACTCTTTTATTTGTTTTAATCTATTAATTGATGTTTAGTTTTATTGCCTTTTTTTTTATCACTTGTTGTCTTGTTTTAACTTTTCCCTGAAGGAACATTTCACACATGAAAATGATCATGTTGTGTGCACATGTTATCTGTCATTATCTGCACACCTCTATGCTGATAGAAAGCCAGAATTCTTCTCCACAAAATGTTTCCGGAGCAGCGTTCTGTCAAAAATCTGCCGAAGCTGGACGCTTTTTTAAAAAAATACAAAAAAAAAAACGAAACAAACAAAAAAGAAAACAACTTCATTTAACATTTGAAAGCTTAAGAGTCAGTTCAAAAGTGTTCTGTTTGCATTATAACAGCACATATTTTGAAAATGTTCTGCAGGAGGTTGGCCCGCTCCACCCTGCTGCTGATCCCTCTGTTCGGGATCCACTACACGGTGTTCGCCTTCTCCCCAGAGAACGTGAGCAAGAGGGAGCGTCTGGTGTTTGAACTCGGCCTCGGATCCTTCCAGGTGACAGTCCCTCCATCATTAGCGTAGAACTGACTGGATGCAGACAACCTTTGACTGCTGCTTAATGACAGAAGAGACTTGACTTGAAATCTTCAAGTCTAAAGTTTTTACTTCTGAAAAGTCTGAGTCAAAACTTTGAAAGGATTGATTTTATTGTAATTTTTATGACTGGAGAATTGAGCAAAAGTCCAATAACTTATAACAATGGTTATAAAGAGTGTGCATTGCCGGTTTTTGTTAGTAAAAAGACCAGCGCTAGGCAATCCAGGCTGCTTTCTAGGTCAATAAAACCTCACTGTAGCTCCAGATATTGATGAGTAGTTAGCATCAGCTTCCACTCCATGATTGACTTGCTGATTGTAAGTAACTGCAGACTTTATCATCATCCCAGAATTCATCACTTTTTGGCAGAGCCGAACTGTCTCTGTGCCAAACGTTTGCGGCCTACTTACTGATCAGACCCTGAAAAGGAAATGGCTCACCTGTGGTGACATCGTTACAGCAGGTTATGTGTGGTGAGGGAAGCTGTAAAAACACCTTTGGCCATATCTGTCCAAAGTGAACATAAGTTCTGGAATGTTACAAATATTTTATTCAGGTTTCTGGATTTGGCAAATCTTACGGATCACTATGTTTTGTTTGTTTATTTGCCAAAAATGAATGAATAAATACGAGACTTGTGCACTTCTTTTAGTTTATGGCCAACACTTTCATCAAGTATTGTGGTTTATCGACATACACAACCTTTTGCCTCGGACTTTACTGCTAACTTGTAGTGAAATACGGATGAATATCTGGAGCTGACGGGGATTTGTATCAACGTGGGAGTTGATTGTGGATAATTTATCAGTACTGAAGCCAAGAGGCCAATAAAACTCCAGATGATTCTGTACTCTACAATCAAATCTGGCACTGTTTTGACAGTGCCAGATTTGATTGTTCGCTGCTATGTGATCTGTTTATAGTAGTCAGTGTCATTGTGTCTGAATGTCTTCAGGGCTTTGTGGTGGCCGTCCTGTACTGCTTCCTGAATGGGGAGGTAAGCTTCTTTTAAATTAAAACTCATTTATATCAGTTTGTGAATACTTCGTTTGACAGTTCAACATACAACACGAACAAGACGAGGTCTAAAATGTGGATCATAATGTGTTAAACCAAAATTATACATTTTCTTCATAGATTTGTTTTCAGTTCAAGCAGTTTGCGCCGCAAACAGTTTGTAGTCAGCTCAGATGTGGTGTTACTGTCAGTCCTTAGTGGAATACTCTGAGTAGTTTCTCTTATCTGCTCAGGTACACTGCACATGTTGGTGAACACAGTCTGAACTGGTAACCACAATAACTCCAGACTCCCATAAACGTCCTGCAGTGTTTGGAGTTGCAGTATGAGGAGAATTTTGTAAACCATTGACAGCAAATTCTAAATCATCCTTATAAATTCAACACTAAATGCAGCGCATGAAGTTGTTTTGTTTTTGTGGTGTCTGCTGCTCTGTGTGTCTCACCTGCCGCCGTTTGGCAGCAGGTTGACCTGTTTCACCTTATTCACATCCGATTGTTCAGTTTAATAAATGAATGACAGGGTTTTGACAGCCATCCCTATCTGTAACTAAAAGCTTGTGTACATTACGTGTCGGAGTTTTCCTGGTTGGACTTAAAAAGTCTTGTTAAATTGCTGATATTTTGCTAACTTTGACAGTGTCAGTGCTGTTTTATAGCAGTGAAGAAGATATTCAAAAAAGCTGTTTTAGTTGTGTAAAACTACTAGAAATGATGTGGTGTAAGATCAGTCTAAAGACCTGTGTGCTCCCTCTTCACCAATCTGTCATTTTTGCAGTATCAAAGGCATTTTTGATGCTGATGTTGGTTGATTGGGAGCATAAAAATCCATCTTAAAATGAAACTAGAAAACACAGACATGTATTGATACTGAGGGACAGTGAGCTTGTCTCTTTCCAGAGAGTTCCATTAATAATGACCTTGTGAAGTATATCCCTCAAGGTGCAATCGGAGATCAAGAGGAAATGGCGCAGCTGGACGGTGAACAGGTACTTTGCTGTGGACCTGAAGCACCGGCATCCTTCGCTGGCGAGCAGTGGGGTGAACGGGGGGACACAGCTGTCCATCCTCAGCAAGAGCAGCTCCCAGATCCGCATGTCCAGCCTGCAGGCCGAGACCCCGGCCACCTGAGCGGCGCGCACGCCATGTCCCGTGACGGTAAAGATGACACCTCTGCACCTGCCACTCCCACCCGTGTCCCCATGACCAGCCTCACCAACCCGTTCTTCAACCCGTACCCCGACGAAAGCGTGATGGAAACCCAACTCAACTCCAGCAACCCGAAACAACCTCTAGTCTGACCCGCTTCACCAACAGAATTTGGCCACGTCCTGGGCCCCTGACCTGGCTCAGGTGTAGCGCCATAGGGCCTGATCAAGACTCTCGTGTAAAGCGTCGTTTTCTTTCTGTGTTGTATTTAAAGTTGTCTGTGAACCAGCGAGATGTCGCACATTAATTATTCCAGTTCATCTAACCTCAAAACGTACTTCACATTCTGATCACACGCAGCATCTTTAAATGCAGACATCACAGCTCACATGTGAATATTTTAAATGGGCAGTCAAGATGCAGTTTGTTGCATCATGGGAAATGTGGTATGTAATGTTTTTAATGTTTCTGGCTCCACTGAAAAGCCAGTTCTGCCCAGCTGTAATGTACAGATCACACTTTAAACATGGGAAGATTAACTCAAAAAGATCAGCGTTATTAATCAAGCAGAAATACAGACCCCAGCGGTTAAGATTTGAAGAAATGTGATATTATGTGACTCTCTAGTCAGTATCATTTCCTACTCTTGGCACAATCCCTTGTTTCCTGTGAACTGTGAAACAAAACGATAAGCAACAAAAAGGGAAGAATGTCAAGGAGAATTTTTCATCAGGATCAAAGCGGTGAAAGAGCAGTTTTTACGGGAAGGATGTTATCTTCTGTGAAATGCCAAATAATGAAAAAAAAAATTGAAAAATGACAGGGTTAGGTGATGACTCCGAGGGTCTTCTTCGCTTCTTCGGCGCTCTGTGGCTCCACTACTACGACCACACACAAATACACCTTCGAGCCTCAGCGCCAGGAAAAGTCTGAGAAGCCTTTCGGAGAGTGTTTGTTTTTAAACAGCCGTTAGTACACAAAATGTCAATGACGACGAACTCGTGACTGTAAAGCATCCCGGGTTCCCTGGGTTAAACTGCTTGCATGAAAACGCATCTATTGTCCATGTGTTGATTACTTTTGTCACAATTAAGTGTTTGAAGGGATGTTGAATTTCTTGCTTTCTTCATGAACTTTCCACATGTCGAGGCGACGCTGAGCCCTTTTCATCAGCCTCCTGCAGGAAGTTTCAGCATTGTCCCAGTCCAAGTGAAGGTGTAGCTCATCGGAAACATTCACCCTTGTCTCTTTTTGTGTTGAAGAAAATATTCTCATTCGCTGGTGAAAGGGCTTTTTTTGCAAGACGTTTCTTTTCTCTTTTGAATTTTCATATAAAAACACTGAAATGGATGTTGAAGGGGACACTTAACTGTGGGGAAGCGGCAATTCCAACATCCCAAAGATTAACTCATCATCTCCTCTGAGTTTTCATTTCGCATAGCAACTGATGTCTCAGCACATTTTTTTTTTTTTGCATTGGTGTAACTTAACACTCTCCTGAATTCCCAACATTCAACTTTTCTTACAAAAGTGCCTTTAAGCACAAAACAAGTATTTTGACTTTTGTTGAGGATTTAATAAGAAAGATTTGACTTTTGATTTCCAAATGAAACTGCAACGTAAAGAACAGGGTTGAACAAAGTGCTTTTATGATGCTTATGACTAAATCGGTATTTTAAACCTGGAGGCCTTCAAGCGACTCTAACTCGTCTCTGCTAAAGATAAGCAGAACATACGACAGATCCATGTTTGAATTGAGCACTGCTATGGGATATTAAGTCAATATGTCAATGTACAGCACAGTATATCACACAAGAATAAATAAGTTTTCTAGTTTTACTGATACATCCTTTTTACAGACAAAAATTAAACTGCAAACATATAAAAAGCACCTAAACCACTTGACACATTTTTTTTTAACAATCAATTTTGATTAAAAATGTCTGTGTTCTCAATTTCTTTTAATAAGACTAATTTACTAATTAATGCATTACAAAAGAGAAACTATTTGGTTTAACTGCAAATATCCAACTGCCTTTAAAGACAAACTTCAAAGGTAAAACTCCACAAACAATGGTAAATCTTTTATAAACACATATTGTTTTGTACATTACTTCTAACATCTGTATGTACATCTGGTCAGCTCGGTATTAGACTATATTGCATTTAAAAAAAATCCTCATTAGTTAGTTTGAAGTCATGCAAATATTTTGGTAATTTGAGGGTTAAAGAAATTACAGTCTTGAAGCTGTCAAAATGTAATTTGTTTAGCAATATAAAGATCAGTCTATTATATATTATAGTTTTAGATT
>KV751399.1:1313766-1330919 GCA_001698575.1 Mola mola
CATTTTATTTATTCATTTTATTATTATTTTTTTTAATTTCTTCTTCATTTTGCAAATAAAGGCACTAGATTGATTGAAAATAACTTGAGTAGACTGTTACTCAAAGTGCCAAGACATTAAAGGTCTGTAAGCTTAATTTTTGAAATGTTAAATCTCTATAAATGGTTGGTCAGAAACTTAATAGATGCTTCGGATAGAAACTGTAATGTAAAGTAATGTAAAAGCGGAATTGATTGGAAAAAACATTTCTGTCTCATATCATCTAGAATTCACTTTTAAAGCATGGTAATGATGAATTAGGATCAGTGTTGCACTAATTCTTATTGTAGCTCTAATAATGAAATTTCACTTACCTCCCCATTGAGGAAACAGTAGAGCAGGGCCACAACGAATCCCTTCAGAGCACAAAAATATTTACCAAAACTGTTACAGATTATAAATAAACTGTTTGTCCTGAGAGAATCTTCCCGCCATGTGGTCACCAGGTTTGAATATCACACATCAGCTTTGGATTGTAAGAAGTGTTGTGTATGTCTTCTTTTACCTGGAAGGACCCCAGGCCGAGCTCGATGAAGATCCGGGCCTCTGTGCCAGTGTTTTCAGGCAGAAAGGCGAATACCATGTAGTGCATCCCGAACAGAGGGATGAGAAGCAGAGTGGATTTGGCCAGCCTCCTGCATACATACAGACACATGAGGAGTGTGTGTGTGTGTGTGTGTATGTGTGTGTGTGTCATCACATATACTCTGCAAATTTATTCTCACTTGAAGTGACTGGTGTCATTGCCTCCAACACCTGGAGACCTCAGCTTCTGCACCAGGATGCGGATCACATTGATGAAGATCATGAAGTTCACCTACACGGGCACAATTAGTTTCATTCTAAACTGGTCATAAAAAGATGGAAGCTAAACCATTTTATCCTTTAATCATTCAGAAAATTTGTGTACAAAGTACAGGAAATTACGACAGTCACTGAAAATACGACAGATATAGGAGAATATGAAAAGTGTAATAGAAACATGTTAAAGGAACAGAATGGACAACTGGTCTGGAGAGATGGCTTTAAGAAGAACATTATGATCCCTTTAGCTTTAATGGAGGAATAGAGGTGGAGGAATAAAACTTGAAGATGGCAGTAATGCAATATCATGGATACCAGCTGCCATTAAAGTAGAACTCTGGTATTCTTTAATGTAAGCCCTGTATCCCAGCCTGTATAATTTTGCCTGGACTTTTAAGCTCGACACGTCTATACAATGCAACTGCACAGGGCAAGTCAGTATGTCAAAAATAAATCACTTTGTTTCCAACACTAACTAGCCAACATGTAATTTCAAGTGTCTGGTAATATGGAGTAGATAGATGTGTTCTTGACTCAATGACTGTAGAAATTCTATATAAAAGCAATGTCTGTACAGACTAGTGTTTTTTCTGTCGTTTCCTTCAGGGAAATAAACTGAAATAAAATTAACTAAGAGCTCCAAACTAAAAGTTTCAAAAGATTTAAGAAGCTTGTTTCCACAGCGCACTTGGACAAACAAAACAAAATCACACCAGCAGGGAAACATGGAAGTACACTGATTAACTGCTGGTGTTGACTGTAAAATATAAAATTATTGCATCTAATGTAAACATCACCTTAATGTCTGCAGAGTCGAAACAACGTGGTCGAAGATTGAGCATTCTTATAACTCCTCAGTAGCTCCCACTGTGAACTGTTCTGCACTCACCAGTAGTGACGCCGTTATTGGAGCCTTTATGATCCACCAGATGAAGGCCACATCTGTGTCATCCCAGCACCTGGGACAGACAGTAACAAGATAAACAAACCAGTCACGGGAGAACAATGTTGTTCATCTCAACACGAAGCACACGACACAAACACAACGCTGTGTTCCAGACAGTACAGACAACATAGAAATCTCAGGAACATTCACTTTGATTGACCACTCTCATATCTGACCACTGAGCTTAATGCTTCAGCCAGATGGTTAGCCTAGCACAAAGACTGAGAACTGGGGTTAATAGCAGGCCTGGTTCTGTCAAATAACAACAACTGCTTTGTTGTTATTTATCTCTGTCTGGCTGCAGCTTCATGTGTACTCAACATCGACGAATGACGTTCTTATTTAATTCTCTCTGAGAAAGCCAAAAGGTTAGTCTCCTATTTCTACCACTTTAAGACCTGTAGTGGGATATTTACTAAAAGTGTCAAAAAATGTAGTCAGGGGGACAAAATTTTTTTTTTAATTGCAAGTAAAGGGTTTTATTATGGAAGATGAGCAAGCACTTTACCAAAATACCACATTGTAATTGAATGGTCAAGTTATGTCAGCATGGCTTCATGCTTTCACTACAGCTCATCCAATACTGTCACCCATTTGCACCGTAAAACCTTATCCAGGTGCCCACAGTACCCTTTGTTGGGCTTGCTCTTACTTGATCCCAGCACTTCGCCAAAGGTAACATTTATCACCGCTCGCAAAAATGTCAAGCCTTCCTTTTAATGTCTCAAGCAATGAGCAAAAGCTCACACTGTGTGTATTTTATCCTGACGCATAATGTCTAAGTTACTTCAGATACTGCTGACATTTGATCGCAAATGTCAGCATCTTACCCACTTCTTTCCTTTGTTTCATCAACAGCTCGTCTGAGATTGATGACGACAGATTTACATCACAGGTGCATTTTACACTTGTGTTTAATGCACCTGCATGTCTGTTTGAGACAGCATTACGTGTCAGGATGAGACATGAGGGGCCGTGACAAATCCTTGATAGCTGATGAGTGTTGGAGGAGTATTGGCTAGCTCATCACAGCTACATTCATAATGGGAGCACCTATGAGAATACAGATGGATATGAGCTCAGCGTGAGTTCATCTAATTGGGATAAAGTAAACAAATTAAGCAATGATGCCAAGTTGATTTGAGCCATTTTGTACACGTTTCTATATTATCTGCATGGAAAACTATGCCCAATATTGTTTTGGATGTGTTTATGTGTTTCTGTTTATTATCTCTATTGTCCCACACTGGTGGGTGGATAAATAAATTGAGATCACAGGGCTTTTATCGATATAATATTGTTGTTATCATTGCCATGTGATACTTGATCCGGCAGCAGCTCACCCCTTGTTGTCGTAGAAGTTGTGAGTGAGGATCCATGCTGTTATGATTGTTGTCGGGAGACCTGGGTGGCACAAACAGTTTCCTGCTCATTAGGAAAGACTCAAAAACAGACTCTAACAAGAAATAGAGAGAGGAAGGAAAATAAAGGCACACAGAGACAGAAAAAAAGAGGGACTGCTATGAGCGAAAGAACCCACCCCAGCCAATGACAATGTACCACCAGAAGTATTTCTTCTGGAAAACAAAGGTGAGGGCAAGTAGCGTCTGCAGGTACATGCCCTCCACCAGTAGCCAGAAGTAGTTGGCCAGGATGCTGAACTGGAAGAAGGCCACGGCTGATTTACAGGAAGTCTGCGGGAAAAAACCAGTAAGAGCCAGAAGCGTCAGCTCTTTCTGAAGATTTCATTTATCTCATATTTTCAAACTTCTGGTGGAAATTATAAGGCAATTAACTCTTCTACATTTCTTCCAAATAACTTGCCTGATATTTACTGTCGGGCAGGCACTGTAGCATTCATTTCCTAATTACCTCGATATTATGCTTTTTCCAACACAATCCCTTCATTCATTTATCATATCTCTGAAAATCTGGTATGTTATGGAATTATTAGAGCCACAGAACATCTCGCAAAAACGTTTGGAGGATGGCTCTTCAGAATTGCCTAGCATCAGGAGTGGCCGCCAGGTGGCGTTTTTGGCAGGAAAAAAAATAGCAAAAGGAAAAAAAACCAAAACAAAATAAAATTCCAGCCATATCTCCATTGCTAGTTGTGGTTACATACACACACATTTTTTCATAAGATGTGATGTAATACGTTCTGGTAGAGTCCTAAACAAATCATGTACCCATTTGGTAACAGCAAAAACGCTTCGTAACCGCTAAAAAATTATGTTTACATAAATTCATGGGTACGGGAACAGGTAAAAACTGTCCAGAAAAAAAAAGAAGTTTGTTTTTAATGAGAAAGCAGAAATGAAAAATAATGTACAGTATTTCACCATCTAAATCATTAACACTATCAAATGGATAATGGAGTAAGCCACAGTATTGTTTCATTGACAACGATGCAACCTTTCATCCTGTTGACATACAGCCAACATCTCATTGATGTGCTGTGATGCGATGTTGGCTTGCTGCTAACAGCATGAAAATAGAGACCATAAAGGCAAAAACAAAACTTGGAGAACCACATCGTGGATAATACAAGCTGGGCATGTGGAAGGAGTTTTGTGCAATAGCAGATGGGAGAAAAACCTCGACATGAGATTTGCTGCTTGTAAATAATGCCAATACATGTTAGCATTTGATAACCACATGATATGTTGTCCCTGAGGAAACACTTGGTAAGCTGCAGAAGCACAGCAGAGAGACACTTACGAAACAAAACGCCTGTGGTCCAATCATGGTCCACAGGTCGGATCACAGGTCTTAAATGAACAGGTCCGGGTGGGTATGATTTAGAGATTATTTTGGGTAACGCATTGGTTCTGCTCCTGAACTTCACAGGTCTGGGTGCAGGTTGTCAAAACTGAACCTGCGCAGGACCATGTGCTCTGGTGTTTATATGTGCTGACACATTTATTCAGAAAAGTTGTGTGGCATGTGCAAAAGTGATGAATCCAGCACTCATCATCCTCAGCAGATGTATTACCTCTGTGGTGAATGTTTGGTGTGTTTGGTTTGGTGAATGTTTTCAGCTCCCTGTCCAGAAGATAGATGTTTATTTACTATTTGATGCTGTAGGAGTCATTATTGTGTTGCTCTTAATCAAGCAACAACATGATAGCAATGCAAGCTTTCTACTACAAAAAGCAATGAAGGGCAGAGGTTGAGCACAGAGCGGTCTTTTAATGTGTTTTTAATTAGTTTGATGCCTCTGTCCATTCCGAATTATATAATTTTGTTGTGGACATTTTCATGATTTCTTATTGTCTCACCATGGAGGTATCCAGTTATATTTAGATCTTTAATTAATAGTGAACTCTTCACAGAGGACCAGTTTATCTTGGAAGTCACCATTATTGTAGAGTACCGAACCGACGACATTATGCATGTCTGTCAGGATGGAGGAAATGCGTAGAAAGTCAGCAAAGGAAGAATCAGGTTCACTGTTTGCATAGTACTTTTTTGAGTAATTTTTCTTTTGATTGATTATTAAAAATGTTCATTCCACACTGCCACAGCTGGTTGAAATTTCATTCAGTTTGAGTGGTACATGAAGAATTTTTTTATTTCTATTTGCGCTTTTATAGCAATTTTAATCAGAATATTGTGCTCCATGTAAATATACCCATTGAGTTCAGTCTAAACCAAACAAAATGCAAATGGTTCAGGAGATCATTTATTTTATGGTGACACGCTCATGTGTCTACTGCCATGCTGCTATTTTTGTGTGTTCAGTGATGTTCAGGAATATAACTTGGTGGTCACAGGTCAACCAAAATGACTAAAATAACTTGTTTTTCTTTTTCCTGTAACAATTCCCCAAAACTGTTCAGCCAGGGTTCAGCTGAGAGTCATAATGATGTGCTTGCCATATCCACACAAGAGGAACCTTTACCATCACTTCAGAGTGATGTTCAGGAATATAACTTGGTGGTCACAGGTCAACCAAAATGACTAAAATAACTTGTTTTTCTTTTTCCTGTAACAATTCCCCAAAACTGTTCAGCCAGGGTTCAGCTGAGAGTCATAATGATGTGCTTGCCATATCCACACAAGAGGAACCTTTACCATCACTGGTCCCCTGCCTAATCAGACCAGTGACGACATGTTTAGTATGTAGTTTAGCATGTCGTCATTCAACCACTGGCTGTCGAGGTGGTGTCCAGCAAATGATGTAGGTTTCATTGATAATTGGCAAACTTTCTGGGGAAGACCTGGTCTAATGAGGAGAGACGGCATCCATCCTACTTGGGATGGAGCTGCTCTCATTTCTAGAAATATGGCCAGATTTATTAGTCAGCCAAATTGCGAATTCAGAGTTGAGGCCAAGAAGCAGAGTTGCAGTCTTACACGCTTCTCTGCGCTTCCTTTAGAGTCATCCACCTACAACCCCATAGAGACTGTGTCTGTCCCCCGTCCACATAAATTCACTAAATTCACTGAATCAAATAAGAGTTCACATAGGAACTTAATAAAAATCAACACCACTACTGAGCCAGTTTACAAAGTAAAGAGACTTAAATGTGGACTCTTGAATATCAGATCCCTATCATCTAAAGGTGTATTAATAAATGAGCTTATATCAGATAACAATATTGATTTATTCTGCCTTACTGAAACTTGGCTGTGCCAAGACGAATATGTAAGTCTTAATAAATCCACTCCTCCCAGTCACATTAACACACACATTCCCAGAGACACTGGCAGAGGTGGTGGAGTTGCAGCCATTTTCAATTCTGCCCTATTAATAAACCCTAAGCCCAAACAAAAATTTAGTTCATTTGAAAATCTCATTCTTAGCATTTCCGATCCAACCATGAAAACTCCAATTATGTTTGTTATAGTGTATCGAGCACCTGGACCCTACACTGAATTCTTATCTGAATTTTCAGAGTTTCTCTCAGCTTTGGTCCTCAAAACAGATAAAGTCATTATTGTAGGTGACTTTAATATCCATGTAGACATTGAAAACGACAGCCTTGGTACGGCATTTCTCTCACTATTAGATTCATTCGGCTTCTGTCAGTGTGTACAAGAATCAACACACACTTTTAATCACACCCTTGATCTTGTTCTGACATATGGCATTGAAATTGAGCATTTAAATGTCTCTGCGCAAAATCTGCTTTTATCAGATCATTATCTTCTAACATTTGAATTTCTGCTCATCAACTATAAACCAAGAGTCACTAGTTATTATAGCAGATGCATATCTGAGGACACTGTTGAAAATTTTAAAGAAATTATTCCCTCTGCATTAATTTCAGTGCCATATCCCAAAATAACAGAGGAGTCATATCTTAAATTTAGCCCCTCCCAGCTTGATCACCTTGCCGATTTCACTGCCGGCTCTCTACGTGCTTCACTCGATTCCATTGCCCCAGTTAAAAAGAAAACAAAACCAGTAAAGAGACTAGCTCCGTGGTATAATCTTAACACTCGCAAGTTAAAACAGAAAACTCATAAACTTGAAAAGAAATGGCGTTCCACTAAACTGGAAGAGCCACACATGGCCTGGCAGGATAGCCTTAAAGTATACAGGAAGGCCCTTCGCCGAGCAAGAAAAGACTACTATTCAGCGTTGATAGAAGAAAACAAGAATAAGCCCAGGATCCTTTGCAGCACTGTAGCCAGGCTGACTGAGAGCCATCATTCTATTGAACCATGCATTCCTAGAGCCCTCACCTGTAAGGATTTTATGAAATTCTTCAATAATAAAATTATACTTATCAGTGAAAATATTTTCTTCACATGTTCCAGTTCAGCAACAGGAATTATAGAGGCCATTATTAGTCCTGATGTGTGTTTGGAAAGCTTCCATCCAATTGACCTTAATGAACTAACGACAACATTATCTTCATGTAACTCGCCAACCTGTATACTAGACCCCATACCTACTAGGTTGCTCAAAGACGTTTTAACCTTAATTAGAAATCCACCACTAAACATTGTCAATCCATCCCTTGTAACAGGTTATGTGACCCAGTCTGTCCGTCTCTTTGTTGATTTTATGAGGGCAACAGTTAGGATAGCCTCAGGTTTTTATTGTTCGCTGGATGTGTGAATGTGTGTGTTCCTTTTCTTTCCCTTTAGCATTTGAGGGAACATTTTCAGCCCTGTGACTTAGGGATCTGATCACCCCAAGTTTAGGTTGCAGCGGCTGGTCAAGAGAGTCAAAGAAATACTTGTTTTATTCGTGATAAAGACTCATGGCAGATTCTGATTGAGGGTGATTATGATATTATTCTGTTGTGTTTTGTTTTATTATTTATAAATACCTGTGTCTTTACTCCTTCCTCTCGAATGTGGTCAGAAAAGCTTGAGAGTTCTGCTGATGATATCTTGTGAGCAGGTTTTTCATCAACTGCCCATGCTACAATGATGTAGCCTATTCTTTGCTATGAAACAGGAAGCTGTTGTAATAGTGTACCTTGCCCAATTGGACTTAAAATTTCACATATCTGATATAAGTCCCACACAGAGGACATGTACACGTAGATTAGGGGGCATTGCACCACAGAAACTGGAAGTAGAGGTTGTGTCATCATCAGACGAGTTAAATGAAATTCTCATAATATTGTCCACACTTGATGTGGCCCACTGGATCACAGCTTATACACGGTTGGTCTTCTTTAGCACCACGTCGGGTCCCTGGTTGCAATGGCCCATTAAACACTGCCCGCAGCTTTAATTTGAATATATATACTCCTCATTTTGGTTCTACCAGGACATTTTTTAACCATTTTCTTCATATCTAAAATGACTTTCTTCTAATTGTGTTCATGTTAAACAGATTTCAAGGACTGCCTTCTTTCACCTCCGTAACATTGTTAAAATCCGGCACATCCTGTCTCAACAAGATACAGAAAAACTAGTGCACACATTTGTTACTTCCAGGCTGGATTACTGTAATTTTTTCATTTTCAGGTTGCCCTAATAAAATTTTAAAAACTCTTCAGTTAATCCAAAATGCAGCAGCGCGTGTACTGACTAGAACTAAAATCAGAGACCATATTTCCCCCATACTGGCTTCTCTGCACTGGCTCCGAGTTAAATTCAGAATAGAATTACAAAGCTATTCATGGTCAGTCACCATCTTATCTTGAACAGCTCATAGTACCCTATCGCCCATCCAGAACCTTACGCTCCCAGGATGCAGGGTTATTGGTGATCCCAAGAATTTCCAAAAGTAGAATGGGAGGCAGAGCTTTCAGCTATCAAGCTCCTCTCCTGTGGAACTATCTTCCAGTCTTGGTACGGGAGGCAGACACACTCTCTGATTTTAAGAGTAGGCTTAAAACCTTCCTTTTTGATAAAGCTTATAGTTAAGGCTGGCCTATCTAGCCCTTAGTTATGCTGCTATAGGCTTAGGTTGCTGGGGGAACACTCCATGATTCACTGAGCTTTCTTCTCTCCCCCCTCTGACTCCGACTCCTTCTCTGCTCCTGTAAATGTCCATATCCTTACACTAACTTTACTTCTTCCCCGGAGTCGTTGTGCTTTACCATCCTGCAGGTTTTTCTAGGTTGCGGTGGGAGGTGCTGCTGTGGTCCTGCCTGATGCCCCCTGGCCACATTAGGAAAGGAGGTCCTGTGACTTGGATCCTGTGACTTGGATCCTAGGCTGGGTTTCCAAGTGCAAATCGGGACCCACAGATCACAATGGCTTCTGGATCAATAGACTACACCTGCTTCTGGACCACTACACTTCACATATCGCTGGATTTACAGATTCTACATACTCTTGGACTCAGCAACACTCAGATCTTGCTACATGGACTAAAATGACTCCTGGACCAATAGAGTACACCTGCGTCTGGATCACTAGACTTTCCATACATCCGGATTTATAGAATCCACAGACTCTGGGACTCATGGGTGTTTTATACATTCTAAGTAAACTGTTATAACATGTTGTTGTGTTCTGTACAAGTGACATCTATTACAAGTCTGTCCGTCCTAGGAAGAAGGATCCCTCCTCTGTGGTTCTTCCTGAGGTTTCTTATTTTCCCTGTTTAGGGTTTTTTAAGTTTTTCCTCACCCGGTTCGAGGGTCTAAGGGCAGAGGATGTCACATCTGTACAGTTTGTCAAAGCCCATTGAGATAATGTGTAAACTGTGATTTTGGGCTATATGTAGTTCCATTGATTTGATTTGATTTGATTCTGAGTTTGTGAGATTCATGTGCAGAAAATGCAGTTCAGGTTATCGTCCCCCAATCATCAGATTTACTCGACACAAGTTAGTTTTTAGGTAATAATTTACAGGTAGAACAAAAAAAACGAATCTATTTCTATTTAATTAATTTTATTTTATCAATGTCAGACTGATCATTGACACTTAAAACACTGAAAACGAAAGCATTTTTCTTACTATAGTAAAAACTTTCTCACAAGTTGGGTGTGTTAATAACATGATGCGATTATTTCCCTTTAGTGTTTCCATTTTCATTAATTTACGTTGTTCTAAAGGCTTTACACAAAGGAGTTTTACAATATCATGTCACTTGCCATGAACAGAGAAAAAGTCACATTAATTTGCCTATGTTAAAGATTCAGATGGAAAAATTTGAAATTTCACTATCTTTCAGTTGTTTTCCTTCACGAATAAAATACGTTGAGATAATAAAATGAGCTGGTTATCAACTTGGTAAGTCAACCCAAAAAGGCCCAAAGTATCCTTGAGCATGTTCACATGAAAAATGTGGAGTTTGCTATGTAAAATCATTAAAAACGTGACATGTCTGCTGGCAGCACAGCAGAGCAACCTGAGTTTAGAAATACAGAGGAGTCAAACACATAATCCAGCTAAAAGTAACACAGTTGCAGCTGCCAAATGGCCTCACCAGGAAATACAGCTGGTGTATCAATTTCATAAGCCTATGAAATCACTGCTTATCATTAGGGTAAATGCAGATCTAGGCTTTATCTACATTTGCGTATGTAGGCCTACTCTGTTAAATTAATGAGGTCCTTAGGTGTTCTCGTACATTGTGTGTTTTATAGTTGTAGTTCCAGCTGCATAGCAGGAAGGTCAAACTGATTTAAGATGAAATTGGCTTATCAAAGTAAAGTGAAATGGTTTTGTCACAAAATAACTGAAAAGAGCGGAGAGGGCCTCCCTCCACAGGGTTACACCTATTGTGGCCTGGGTAAGTGAGCTGGGGATCTTCTATGTATGATGATGTCATTTTCTAAATAATCTGCAGCATCAGTTACTATGGTGATGTACCCTGTTAAGAAATGAATCCTCATTACTGTCAGGGTCCAGTAGTGTTCGTGTGTCTGTTGTTAGTGTCAATCAGTGTTTCCCGCCTTATTTTGAAATTCTGTTGCGTCTTATTCCCCATGTCCTGTCAAGTGTTCTCCCTCAGATGTGTGTGATTGCCTCTCCTCCCTAATGTGTTTCACCTGTGTCTAATTGTCTACCCCTTCGTGAGTATTTAAACCCTGTGTTCCTGTCCTTATGTGCCAGATTGTTTTGTCTTTTCCAGCGAGCAGTCAGGCGTTATTTCCTTGTGAGTTCCTTGTGTTTGATCTTGTTTAGCCCCTCGGTTATTGACTTTGCCTGTCCCCTTAAACTGTACCTTCGCTTCTTAGTTTGATCTCCCGGTGTCGACCCATTTCCTGATTAAAACGGATTTGCTTAAGAATCTCCCATTGAGTCTCTGCATTTTTGAATCCTCCTGAGCCTGTACCTGATAATCACACCCAAAACTCAGAGTTAACCATGATGTCGTCTCACTGACCACAAGTCCTGCTTTGCAGTACAAACTACAAATAGTACAAACTATTGAACACAACCTGTTCTGGCTTAGGTGTCTACATTAGGGCCCTAAAACCCAGTCTCCATGTTCTTCACACAAGATTGTGACACTCAACTAATCTCACACCTTGACATACAACTTTTCAAGTCTTCTCACTCTTCTTTTTTTATCTTTAGTTGCATTTGGTTTAGTGGTACATTAAATGCTACAACATGATGCATTTTGGAATGCAGGACAAGATTACTGTACTACAGTATCTTTCTGCCACATGTGGTACCTGTGGTTTCATTCCAGTAAAGTATAAAAATGTGTTCATACTTACAGTGGACATGAAGCAGTGGTCAAGGTTTTCATCTGAAAAAAGAACGCCATCTTTGATGAAGACAGCACTTGCTCTCAGGATGAAGGAGAAGAACAGATTCATGTGGATGTAGTTCCTGGTGCAGTGAAACTTCCTGCAGAGCACAGAAAAGCTTTCCTGGGGCATCGTATTTCTTACAAAGAAGTGAAAGCAATTGTGAAAGCATTTTTTAAAGCATTCATAGGTTCCAAAATTGTCTTTGCTTAGTATAAAAATAATTTTTGGGTGAATTGACAAGTGGCCTTTCCAATGATCACAAAAAATATACCCCCCCACTAATAAAAATGTGAAAAAAAAACCCAAAACAGTCACACAGTTGAAAAACAAAATGTCCAGGTAAAGCATTTTAAAGAATTTCTGATGACAGTACAATACAAAATCAATGAGCTACATGGGACCTTGTGGGATTGACTGAGTCAGTGGGATAATAACTACTGCACATATTCAGTGGGCAACCACAATCTCTGTATTTGGTTTGTATATACATCTGACGGGGGGGGCAGTCTCAGAAACAATGTTACCTAAATACAGTGAAGACAAAAATGGCCGATATAAGAGAGATCAGGGAGGTAGCATAGCCAGCAGTGTAAACCTGTTTGAAGTTGGAGAAGTATGTTGTCTGAAATGCAAAAAAGAGAAAAAATGAAGAGAAAGCAATATTAGCATTTATATTTGTATTCAAATCTACATCTGCACATTCGCAAACCAATTTCCCTAAGGGAACAAACAAAGTATCTACAAACCTGATTCCAAAGAAGTTGAGATGTTGTCTAAAAGGTGAATTTAAACAAAATACAGTGATTTGCAAATCATTTTAACCTGTATTCAATTGCATTCTGCACAAAGATAACATTTTTAATGTTCAAACTAATAAACTTTATTTTTTGGGGGGGAAATCTAAACAAATCCAAAATTTTATGTTTGCAACACGTTCCAAAAATGTTGATGAAATGATATTTTAATGAGCAAGAAACAATTACATGGGTAACTGTCACATCTGTGAAGGCATCATTAATGCTGAGCCGTACACACGGGTTTTAAAGTAATATATGCAAGACATCCACTTGCATGGATGTCTTGTCAGGTGTATCCATGCTTATTTCTGCAAGGCAATGAAAACACATTGTGCAGAGTTACAACAGCATGGCTTCACAGTAAAAGAGGTACTAGAGTGGCCTGCATGCAGTCCAGACCTTTTCCCATTTGAAAATGTATGGCACATTATGAAGTGCAAGTGCACCCTGGACTATTGAACAACTTAAGATAAACATCCAGCAAGAATGGGAAATAATTAATAATTAATAATTCCACTTTCAATACTTCAACAACTAGTTTTTTCAATTCCCAGATGCAAACTGAGTGATGTTAGAGTTAAAGGTGATGTTACACAGTGGTAAACATGCTCCAGTTCCCACTTTTTAGGAACATGTTGCAGGCCTTAAATTCAAAATATGTGTATATTTTCCAAAAAACAATATAGTTAATCAGTTTGAATCTTAGGTATCTTTTTCTTTTTGCTGAATTCAATGGAATATAGGTTGAACATATTTTGCAAATAACAGTATTTTGTTTTCATTTACATTTTACACAACCAGGAAACAGTCAGTATCTGTTTTTTCCTTCTCTGGTGGAAAATGATCATTTAAAGCATTTAAGGTTAGAGAGAACATGCACTGTACAAAAACTGCTGATTTTTTTTTTCGGTCACTGGGACTGTTTAGCTTGATAAGACAATATGCTACAGCACAGGGCATTGATGGAACATCGTAGATAAATAGATTTTTACCCCCTGTGACAATGCTCAAAATGTTATTGCAAATGTCTGGTAACATGGAGTAGATACCTACAGTGAAACACCTGTTTGTTTTTTATTCAATAAC
Source organism: Mola mola (assembly GCA_001698575.1). NCBI lineage: Eukaryota > Metazoa > Chordata > Actinopteri > Tetraodontiformes > Molidae > Mola > Mola mola. The sequence continues at coordinate 1,327,570 of KV751399.1, forward strand.
TGCAAAAATACTGTACAAAAAGAATGTTCCTGCAATTGCTGAAGGGGACTGCTTTCCACTGCTTTCCAATGTATGAAAGACAAACAAATTTGTCAGGTAGTTTTATTCCAATTCATAATTTTTTTTCCAAAAAACAGTGCCCCGTCGCCAGTTAACTAGGGAGTTGTATCAGGGCCAGTAAGCAGAAACATTACTACTCCCTGTTACCAAACATTTGCTATAACATTTTGGGTGTAGTTAGTGTTGATAAAAGCGATTTATGTCCGATGTTCTGTCAATACCCGTGTCATTAAATTGTATAGTCTTGTTAAGGTAATCCAAGTGAGCTAACTCCAGACTGGAGTAATTATTTAAAAAAATGTGCATTTGGTTAAGTTTTAGGCCCTCAAAGTTTGAAAAATAGGGCTTAGGTTGAAAAATACCTGAATTGTCATTTAAAGTCTATAATATAATAATGCAAGTATAATCTTTATACATAGACCACTTTTCAAATTCTGCATTATGAAGTCTTTTACAAGGCAGCAAAATAAAGCAGACATATCAAATTCAAATTAGTAGAAACACTGGAAACTGGGTTGGACCCAAAAAGGGGTCCGATCCAGATAATCAGTTCAAATCAAGTTAAGCCCAGAAAGTGCAAAATCAAATTACAAAATTAAAGCAAAGTCTGTAAAAGAGAGAGGCTCACAGATGGTAGGCGGCCTTCGTCATTTACTTTAAAGGGCTGGCTCGTTTGCAACAAACCCATGACTAATTCTCCCACATGAAAAAAAATTTGGTTGATAAGCAGCGGGTGATTAACATCTGTTTTATTCCCTACTAGACTTTCAACACCCTTTGTTACATCTACTGGACCTCTCTCATACTTCACATGTTTATTCTGAACCAGGAAAAACTGCAGTATTTGTACAACAAACACATGAAATTTTCTCCAACATATTGCCCTAGACAATGAGATTGATTTCTTTTCTGATATTATATTATATATCTGATACTTCAGTCATCAGTCAAAACATCACAATTGTTATGTTTTGAACGGTGTATCATTACATAAAAATTAAAATACAGACTCAGATCAACTGTATGAACCATATATATTTGCAATAGCAGTACATGTTAACATTGTTGTGAACTCTCGTATTGGCTAAAATTCCCATAATGACACCCGTTTACTAATTACTATGGCCCTGATGACTCAAAATACAAAACAGCACCATCTCCTTCTTTGCTCCTCAGAGAGAAGAGTCGATATGAGCTCACAGGAATTCATGTTGATGTCTCAGAAAAATGTCGATCATCCATTTGTTTAGAGTTCTTCACAAATAACATCTATAATTTAGCCTTTTTCAGTCATAATGGATGAAATCATAGGCTGTAAATGAAAGGCTGGTAATCAGTCTCAGTAAGACTAGGAGGCAAAATTTGAATGTTAGTCAGTCTACAGCAGAGAAGCTCGATAAGTTCTTAAATAGTCAGCAGAAATGATGCTTGTGCTGATATATTTTCTTCACAGAATCATTTATGTCCAACAAGAAAACTGCACATTTTTTACCTCAGGTTCCATCTCTTCATACTCATTGAAAGCACAGGCCTCCTCATAGGAGAGGTTCAGGTCCGACCACCCATCCTCAGTGCAGTTCCTGTAGATGTAACCTGAAAAACATCACAACTTCTCAGCCTAAAGGACGAAAACACTGAAAACACGAAAACTGAGCAATCCAGAAAAGATTAGCACGACAATCATTTTCACAATACTACCATGTAAACACAGATTTTTTTTTTTTTTTTATACACAAAGGAAGGATTTTTCTGTTTTTAGTGGGGCCATTCCTGCCTAAATGTAGCCCAGTTCACACATAAGTGGGTATTTTGGAAAATGGAGGCCTTTCGTCCACACACAAACTGCTTTTTAAAAAGCACATTTTGAAAAACTCCATCCAGGAAGAAGATTTTCAGAAACTCTGTTAACAGTGTTAAGTGTAGACGGGGACAATTAGTTTTTGACTTATGTCACACTGTGCACTGGTTTCTCCTCTTTTTTATGTCAGTCTGTGTTATCACTTTTGTTTACATATAGCGATTTATGCAATGGTGGATGCAGCCAAACTTGTGCTGGTATTTATGTTGCCAACTGGACTTTTTGCATACTTATACATACTGTACATACATGTTGCTGTTAGCGTACTGGAAGAGGTAATAACATTTTTTTTTTTCAATGCTTCTGATTGGCCAGAGTAGCTTTGCAGTAACAGTTACTGTGTATCTCTACTGTATATGTGTATCTGTTGACTTGATGTTTTGGAGGACTTAATGTAAAATTTGTTGCAAAACCTCCAATTTCACTCCATTTCATCCTATTTGGTAACATCTTCTAGCTATGGTATTCATTTTCACTGCTATGCTGATGATGTGCACAACCTGTTATGACCCCTTCTACTCCTCCCAACAGTGCCCTAATTGTTTGTCTCCATGATATAAATATGCAGATTACAAATATCTATCTTTGTTCATATAAAGACAAATGCAGGAGTCAAAAATTTGAGCCAGACAACGTGGTGCTCTGAGTAAATCCTTAAAATCAATTTGAAAATCAACTCCCAGGCAAATTCTTTGTGTTTTGAATAGTGGAAAGTTCCTGTGGGCAAGCTCAACATCTGATGAAAAATCTGAAACTGTAACAGAAGGGGCTGTTATGGCAGATCATTCTAAACCACGTTCATTCAGAACATGGTTTAGTAATTAGATGTTTATCGATAACAGCTTTGGCTGTGCGCATAGCTTTTGCTATAAAGCATATGTCTAATCTGGGAAAATAAACCAAAACTTTGTCGATAATGAGATCCCACAGGGTTAAATAAGACAAGTCAATATACAGTATATTGCTACAGTTTGAGTGGACTAACCTTTTTATGTCTAAACCATAAACTAAAACCCACGTGCTGCTGAGTCACATTCAATGTCTAATCAATGGGAGAATGTGCACAGAGAGTTCAGTTTATGACATAACATATATTAGTGAGATGGCTGATTGATGTTTATCATTGTGGTTTTTCGTTGTACTCATTGACTGGAGAACAGGAGAGCTCGTAAAAGACTCTTTCCAAAATTAAAAGAGAGCAAAAATACAAGATTAAGAAAAATAAAGAACTCAGCAGGTGAAACCTCAGTCTGACCAAGGAGGGATTTCAAATTGTATTCATTTTTCTAACATGCGATTAAGTAGTGATTTCTGTTCAGTTGCTCTAAAGTCTGAGTCAAATTGTCATTTCAGTCTCAGACAACAGAAATAAAAAAAAGTTGCATAATATTTTTCGTTTCGTTTCGTTTTCTGCCGCTTATCCGTGTCCGGG
>KV751399.1:1331385-1354635 GCA_001698575.1 Mola mola
TCCACCACGGTAAGGTGGCGGTTCCAGGAGGGGAAGTTGCATAATATGTACTATAAAATAAAACACCAGAAAAATCAGAATTTTTGGTTTTTAAAATCTTAAAATTTAAATAGAAATTCAACCTAGTTTTATGCAAATGCTAATCTGGGGGTCCCCCGGTTCCACGTCTAAATGTACAGTATTATGTCTCTTTTGCAGCAGGTAGAACTACCTTGGGTGGTACACAATGTTGCCTCACCCCAGAGTGTTGTACTGTACCATTTGTTCAATTTACACCATCCTCCATGTGTATTTAAGTGCTTGAGCTTCCATCTTCCTGGCGTTCTTGTTCTTCCCTGTGTGTAGTGTTTTAAATCTGTTTAGTGTTCTTTACCATGTTTCGGATTTTACTGAACATGTTTTGATCCCATGCCTGCTTTTTCACATGACTGCGTGATCCAGCAATTCCCACTGAACTGTTTTACATTTGGTCCCAAACCTCTCTAGGTTTTGGTGGCACAACTGTGACAACAATATCACAAGTTCCCACATGTTTTACTTTAATATTTTAAGGTTTGTGTACTGTTACCATGAAACACCAGTTCTTGCTCAGTGACAGGAGGAGCCAGAAGTCCCGCCAATAATTCACGCAAGGTATCATGGGGACAGGGAATAAAATATGTTTTATAAATCAGGAGAAAACGTGGAGATTCAGTTAGTTTTGAAACATCTGTGTTCAATGAGGTATTATCTTATCTACATCTGTCTGTATATCCGAAAGCTCAACCCAAAAACTTGACTTTTCCTTAGAGATTTAAATGGTGTTTCTTCCACCATGGCCTGAAGTTAGAAATGACAGTTCTCCCTCTTCGACGGTTCTCTACGACGGTCATGATGCACACAAGGTCATCTGGATTTCTGTGTGAACCTGCGTTTGCAAACGGAAGGATTACAAAGTTGACAGTGAAATAACAGATTTCACAGTGTAAATAGGCCCGTCCGGCCGCTCAGCTCAGCTGAGCAGAGTGTGGGAGTTTGTTTCGTGGGTGGTTTTACCAATATCGAGCTGCATTAGCCTTGGTGTAACGCGCTAAGGGAAGCCTGCAGGCCTGCAGCAGTGGTGAGTGAATGGTTGGATGAGAGTGGAGGTTGAAGGCAGAGGCTCAGGGGAGGTCACTGGTGCTCACACTGCCTTGCTTAACAAGGAGTGCCAGTTCCTTCCTCATGCTCTTGGCTCTGACAGTGAACTCTTTGATTTTCCAATTCATTATTTTCTCCACATTGCAGCCTCCCATTGGCAAGCTGGATCTGCTCACATTTGACTTCCCTTCAGTCTGTGGAGGAGGAAATCCAGTGGGGTCCAGGAACCACACAGTTATGAGGTCTTCAACGGCAAACTCTGCGATACACAGTACATGCTTAACTTTCACTGACTAGCTGCCCTGTGTTTTTTTGTGTTCTCCGCTTTGTGCTTGAGCCTATTATTCTCATTGCTCAGTCGTGTATCATTTCTACACATCCCACATACTGTATATGTTCTCTACTGCTGCTACTGATTCTTCTGTGGAAAGTAACTCAGCAACACTGACTGACACATTCACATCACAACTCCTAACCCTACCTAATCTTCCTCATCACACTGTGTAATAGGGAAAAGCACATGCAAATTATAAAGTTTATAACTTGAGATGTTTAACCTCAATCACCCCTTGTGCTGACTGCTTTGTGGGATTTAATGGGAGGGAACTGAAGACCATAAAAACAGTCAATCACAAAATATCAGAGTTGCTGGTCTTCTGTCTCCTCAACAGCTTAGTCACTTTGGTGTTTTAACATATTATCTTAAAGGAGCAGTGTGGTATTTTTCAACCTAAGGCCAATAAAAAAAAAAAATTCCACAGGATTTTGGTCGCATGGACTGTTGTGTACCTTGAAAAGGCTATACAATGCAATGACACAGGGCAAGTCAAAACATTGCAAATAAATTGCTTTTAATCACCACTTACTACACTCAAAATGTGAATGCATTTGTCTGCTAACATGGAGTAGATACCTACTGTGAACGTATGTTTTTGACCCAATAACTGTAAAGCTACTGTATAAAAGTAATGTTTGTATAGACTGTTGGTCTACATTTCTCTGCTTACTGTTGCTGATGGTGCACCCCTGACTCAACCAGTAAGTAGATGAAGGAGCAGACAAATTAGTGTAGATTTGTTACAAAGTGTTGTCTGATCACTTAGGGAATACCACAGTCTGAAATAAATACTTTGGTCCAATAGTTTGTTTCTAGCAAATGACATCAATACTGGAGTAATTTTCAACAAAAGGATGTATTTTGTAAAATTGTGGACCCTGAAAGACCAGAAAATGGGGCTTAGGTTGAAACATACCAAAGTCAGACAGTGCCGCAGTGTAATCTCTGTGTCTGCGGTAAATATGAATGAATTAGATTTTTAATTGTTCATACTCGAGTCCCAAATTCTCATATTTGTATCACCAAAACAAAAGTGTTGCACCTAGCTGTTTGAAACCTGCAAAACGCTTTCCCTGTAATCAGCCCATTACGGACATTCATATGCACATATGCAAATCAAACTCTTTTGCCCCCTATCCTTGAGATAAAACTGAATATAAGTCAATAGAAGTCTTTAAATGTTTAATACTCCTCTGTTACTACAAATCCTGTGTTCAATATACCTCATGAAATTGTTATTATAATGCAGTGGACACTAGTCTACAGATAATCTGAGTTTACATTTACCCTGATGAATAAACTTTTCACTGCCTCTCCTCTGGGTTCGTTTGTGACAACACAGATATTTCCATCATCATTCGTCTCCCAAATGTCCACAAACATACTTTTCCAGCATTAACACAGTTGTATGTGTGTCTGTCAGCTGTTTGATGATACATGACAGACTCTGGGGGTATTTTGCTTTCTTTAGACCAGCCAGCTGGATGAGACAAGGCTCTGGAGATTGTGGAGGTTGCATAAACAGCAGGCAGAGCGACGCTCTCAGCAGCCAAGTTCATAAACACTAAAGCGATAAACCCTCAAAGTAGTTTTTTGTGAAAAAATCCCTTTGTGGCCTAAGATATTTTGGACGTAATTGAACAGCTTTGCCACATCTAGGTTGTGGGGATCTATGAATGTTCTACTTTAGCTCTGTTCCATCTCCACTCCACTACCCTCTCTTCCCCTCATCTGCAGCCGTAACTTGCCTACTCTGCCATCTTCTGACTTTTAAACTAGTCTAATATACGCTGCACAGTGACAAGTTCAAACATTGGAGTAAGCCAACCATACACATTTTAAACAGACACAGATTCCCACGAAGAAGAGGAGGAGCTACTTGTACAAGGTACTAGTTGATTCATCAGAATAGTAAGTTTTTTTCCACAATGTTAAGCCACACCACTGGATTCATCCGGATTTGTTCCTCTGTAGAAAACCTGAACTGTCAATATTTATTATTTTGAGACTGTCATTAGTGGTTTGTGAAATGAAAACAAAAATCCAAAGCTATGATGCTGACAGCTTATTGTGGTAGTAAGGTGCCTTGTAGTACATAAAAAAGGACACATGGGCACATCAACAAATGTGATTTTCATTGGAGGGGGACTTAAAATGTATTTTCATGGCATTGTGTATAAACAACACTTAAAATCATGCATTTAATCCATCTTTAGACATGCTATTTATGACAAAGAAAGGCAACTTTCATCATCATTAATTGCTTGTCTTAGTCACATGACCTGTGGTCATAAGCTGAGTATCCATTAAAACAACTGCAAATTTTAACTGAATTCTCCAAAAATTGAACAAAAGAAAATGCACATTTATGTGTATTTCCATCCTTTAACATGATGACTTTTTTAGTTTTTAGTTCAGTTATATAGCCAGCAGATGGCAAACTTCCTTTACCACAGAAGAAGAAAAGTGCAAGCTGATGTTACAACTTAAGTGCACAACTAACTTAATGAAGAGGAAAGGAAAATACAATGAAAACACTTTTTATCTGCCGCTGTCAACCTTGCTTCTCTCCTGCAATGAAAGACAGGAGAGTTCGGTGACATTTACAGTAAGGCACCTGACCTCTCAATATCATTCTTTTTTCGCTTGTGTTCTTTATTCGTTCTTTCTTTCTTAGTTGCCATTGCACTTACTGTAATCACCTTTACCTTATTATGGATACACCAACTTTTCCATCTCCATCACGCAAAAATACCTTTATGCAGTATTTCAGTTTTTTTTTCCTGAATTGTTTAGTATTTCACTTCATGAAACTTTTATGCACAAATAAGAAAATGCGTTTAAAAATATGCTGATGGAAGCCTAGCTACTTTTGGTTTAATTTGAGGCTACAATATGACTTGGTGAGGTTTAGGAAAAAAACTCATATTTGAGGTTTAAGTTTAATTATGTAATTATGTTATGTTACATAAACTTCAAATATTAAGTAACTTAAGAACACAAGTTTTGGTGTCATTGGGCAAAAATTCCATAATAACCTTTGAGAAAAATTTAATTGAAGTGGTCTAGGCTTTGTATTTAGACTTTAACTCAAATTCGATGGTGACATTACAGTACTTTTTGGCAGATCAAGGGTAATTTCTGAGAGAAGCTGGTCCTATTGGCTGTTCTACAAAGATAGATGTACTTCCAAGTTCCCATAGATGGTGAAAGGCTGATAAAATGGCAGTCATCCCAGCTGGAAAAGTAATTCTTCCAGCATTATAAATAAAGGCAAAGACCAAAAAAGGAAGACCAACATGTCAAAACGACTGCGCAAGAAGGCCTTCTCAAGGGCTCTGGGGTAGGCGGAACTACAGAGCAGAAACATGGAGATGACACTTGGTGAGACCTGGCTGGTTAAAGTTTCAGTAAAAATGGCCTTTATGAATTCTGAAAAATCAGCCTGTTTGATGGAGTAGTGACTAACAACATCAAACTAACGGCACAGAACAAGCTGGAGGATAGAACGAGGATCAGTATGACTGTTCACAGGATTATTATTCATTTCTCACCACTGCCTCAAGCAGAAATATAACATTTTCTGCGGACCCCAAAATCATTTTACTGTAAAACAGTTAAACAGTAAAACTAAAAAAAAAACTAGCAGGTGTAAAAAATAGAATATAAGATGAAGAAACAAATTGAAGGTTCAAACCAGCCATTAAAAAACGTCAAATACATGTGATACAGGAAGAATACGGGGCAGTACGTCATCATAGGTGAGCTGCAGTGATTTACCTTGGTTATTGGCGAACAGCTGGGAGACGTTGGAACACGAGACGCTGACCACCTGTCCCACTTCAGCATGGTACCAGCAACGAATCTCATCCCACATTGTCAGGCAACCTGAGGCGTTCAGATGATATTCATCACTTCAACGGATGAGCTGACAGGAAAAGAGCCTGACAATATAATTCAGAATATCATCGTAGGTGTAATATCATCACCGTCGAACAGCCTTAGAGACGAACTTATGCAAGTTTCACTACAGAAATGTAATGCTGAGGTGGTTTATGGAGTTTCATGATGAACAGATAATGTGACTTGTTAGACAGTTACCACCAGCTTGGTTAGGCACCCAGATGTCTTATTAGCTGACTTAATATTGGGTTGCCAGAATCAGAAGAAACACGCCCTCGATATACTTTTGGTACAGCACCCATTTTGGCCAGGTATACCAGGGCAAACAGAAGCATTCTTATTGATAGTAATAACTAATAACTAAAAGTTGTGTTCCATTAAGGTCAAACAAAGTCAGTGTGCTGCACACGTGCTTGTTGGCTCACTGGATAGGCTCTGCCATGCTAAATGGAACAAAACATTCATACATTTTGGAAGTACAGCTGGGTTTCCTTTGATTTCATGTCAATGCAGCTGCCTTGAAATTCTGTTTCCTGTCAACAAGCTAGCATCTGCTAGCTCCTAGTCAGGCACAGTGTACATAAGGGGGTATAGCATTGAATGTTTCCACCTCTTTATGTAAATCCTTAAACATTGGTACCCCTCCAAAACTAAAATTTTAAATGCAGAATTCTAAAGAAAGCTTATATTCACAGTGGTATTGCAGATTTATTCCACCACTGCTTAAACAAGAGCCATTTCTGACTCCACAGAAATCAAATAAAGAAAAAAAAATAAAAACGAATTTTTAAGGCTGCAGACAGAAAAGTCAAACTCTTTTCCTCTCTTTAAAAATTACACATACTAATATTCTATCAGTGTGTTTTGTTTTACCTTTATGAACTTGAATGCTTGAGCACTACAGTTTTTGCTAAATTCTAATCCTAATTTCATTTAATTAATCTTTTTATCTAGAGACATTATTTCCAAAGGGGTTTCCCCACAGTCTGATCAGGTTTGGTGGCATGGTCATCACAACGCTTCGTGTCCCTTCGCAGGACTGACAAGCTCTCCCTGCGGCCTGTAGCGCTCCAAATCAGGGAAGGTGTGGAAGAAGGTCAGGGAGACAGAGCGGTAATGAGGCGCATCCCTCTCCACCCCCACAGCGTCTGGTACATCAAAGCCACTTGGTCCTGTATCAATTAAAACAGCAGCGCACAGAGACGTTCATTCATAATAAAACACAGCTTTTGGCGACTGCTGAAGGTTCTCCTGCCAAAGCTGGGATGAGGCAAACATCTCTCTGGATAAATGACGCATTGAACTCTACTTTCTCATAACAATTTTGCCTCACATCTTGGCAAATGGTCATACGCTAACATAGAGTTGCTGGTGATCTCCTGTCCAGCTGCATCAAGTAAAATGGTAGATTATGGCCGTTTTGTAAATGCCTTTGTGACTATCTAGGTAATGAAAAACCTGCTTTGTAGCGTCTCTTTAAAGTAGTGTCAACAGCCAGTCCTTCATTAGGTGCTTTGGGATACCCTGACAGGATGATTGACTGGTGCTTCTCATTAGGTATTAATAGTTGGATCTTTTTGTCTTGTTAACAGTAAGAATCCTGAGTGCAGAGCTATGGTCCTCTCCAGGGTCTCACTTAGTCTTATTGGTGGTGACAGGCCATAACGCTTACACATGCACGAATGCACACATTATAGAAAAGCTGGCCCAAAAACATGTGGCAGCAAAGAAAACAATCCCAAATAAGTTAAAAAGGTACTGTTTTTGGATATTTCTATTGATTGTAGATCATAATCTGTGCTTAGATAGGATACAGATTGTGATTCTGCTGCAATATATGAGTACAATTGGAGAAACACAAACGATTTCACACGATATTCCAAGAAAGTAACCCATAGCCAGCCTACCAGTCACCATATAAATTGTATTTTATAGTGTATCATTGTATTTAAAGTGTTTAAATAAAGGGAAGTTCACACCAAAATCTGAAATACATGTGTGTTCTATCCATGTACAGTGGGTAGTTTTCGTGTGAGTTGCTCAGTTTTGGAGATAAACTGTAGAGAGGTCTGCCTTCTCTCCATTATGTTGGAAATGTGTAATGGATAGCATATACATATATAATGGATGGATAATGGATAAATAATAGAAACACTACATTCATGATGCTAAAAGTGCCAATAAAATACACTTGAAAAACTCAAGAGCAATGTCTCTTTGCAGAGAGCATGATCTGCTTATTCAAAATAATCCACATTGTTATGAGCAGTGTCATGGAGGAACTATTTTCTTTCTTTTATACCAAGCTACACTCTATCACCCAGTCTGGACCATAGATGGAATAATAAGATCGATGACATGAGACCTGCCAAAAGTGAAGTCAAAGCGCTTTGATATCCCTCTGATGATGGGCTGCAGAATAAGTGATTAACATGTCCTCAATTATATCAGTACCCTAAAATAATAAGAAGTTCTTATCATGCTGAAAGATGTTAAAGTGTTTGTTTTTCTGATCAATTTGCTTTTAATTAATTACTAAATGCTTTAAAAGTATAGAGAAAAGTCATGATTGACAGAGCTCGCAATTGGGCGGGCAGGTGTATGGGCGGGATTTCAGCTCAACTGTCCAGTGGGTTCTCAGACTCTCAGATGAGATTGCAGGGCACATATCCTGGATATTTTCTTCAATGGGAGGATGTAGCAATGCATCACCTACCTTTATTTAGTTCCATGGTCAGGGCCGTCCTTCCTTTATTATTATTCTTATATTATTATATTGTTATTTTATATCACTGCTACTATCAGGGTCCGCTAGTTTCAAGTGCCTGTCTGTTAGGGTCATTCGTTGTTTCCTTTTTTACTTTGAAGTTCTGTTTGTGTCTAATTCCCCATGTCAAGTGTTGTTCCTCAGGTGTGTCTGATTACTCCCTCTCCTTAATGTGTCCCACCTGTGTCCAATTGTCTACCTCTCCCTCATGTATTTAACCCCCGTGTTCCCTTCTTCCTGAGCCAGATTGTCTTGTCTTCCTAGGGAGCAGTCCAGCGTCTATTCTGTGTAAGTCTCCTTGTGTCCGATCTGTATTCCGTGTTCTGATTACCGAGTTTGCCTTATCCTTATCTGTACCTTCGCATAATTTTAATTCTTGGTTTTGACCTTTATTATTAAAACGACTACCGATTTAGAAAACTCCCTGTGGGTCTCTGCATTTTTGGATCCCCACACCTGGTACCTGATAGTACAATCTGGCCAGAAATGGATCCAGCAGAGTCAGAGCCAGTTCGTTCAGCCCTGAAGGCGCAAGGCACGCATCTCCACTGGCTAGAGGAGCAACTGGCTATTGTTCACCAGGAAATGTTAGAAGCCGTAATACGCAGTGACTCGACGTGCACGACATTGACGGAAAAATTAAATCTCGTCATTGATCAACTGCAGCAACCGTCTGCTTCTCCAATAGCTCTTAAGGGTTCAGAAGCTGTGGCTGAGCCTCCTGCTTCAACCGTGAGTTTGCACTCTCCACCTTTCTAGCCCTGAACGTTTTTCTGTAGAGTCTGGGGATTGTCGCCCCTTTATTTCCCAGTGCGAACTACATTTTGAGTTCAATGCAGCTTCTTTTTCTTCAGACCGAGCCAAGATTGTGTTTATTATTTCTCATTTGACTGGTCAAGCCAGATCTTGGGCTACGGCTGAGTGGAGCCGCTGATCAACCATGTGTAATTCCTTGCCAGAATTTATTAAAATTTTCACACAAATATTCCAGTCAACATCTCCGGGCAGAGAAGCAGCCAAAGCGTTGGTATCTTTGAGGCAGTTGAATTACGCTGTTGAATTCCGCACCATAGCCGCCGACAGTAGTTGGAATCTACCTGCGCTAATGGATGCTTTCCTGAACGGCTTGTCAGAGACTCTCAAGGACCATATGGCTCCAATCAATTTACCAGCGGATCTTGAGACAGTGATTAATTTGACCTCCAAGATAGACGAGAGACTCTGTGAACATCAGAAGCCTCGGCTTCAGCGGGATCACTTCCAGTTTGCTCCTGTTTCCCAGCAATGGGTTTTTCCTCCAGTTCCCCACCGGCAAGTTTTTTCCCCCGCTCCTTCTAACGAATTGTTTCATAGACCTGAACCATCCAGTGAGTTACCAGAACCGATGCAAATCGGCCAGACCCGCCTCTCTCCACTGGAACGACAGCGGAGAATGAAGACACTTCATCGCCTCCAGCCCGATTAGGTCTCCGACACCTAACGCTGCCTCGTCGTCTTTGGTGAGTCAAACCAAACTACCTGGCAGGTATAAGAGACCTCTCACTAACATAATGCTCCAATCGGGTTCTGATTCCCTAGTTCTCCAAGCATTAGTAGACTCCGGAGCAGACACTAATTTGATGGATGTCCAAGTTGCTAAGAGACTTCAGTTGTCCCGGTTAAAGCTTTCTCAACCTCTGTCTACTTCAGTCCTAGATGGTAGATTGATGTGTAAGGTTACACACCAAACATCCCCAGTGACATTAGTGTTTGACGACGGTCATTAGAAGAAAGTAAACTTCCTTCTTTTCGAGTCTGTCCATCACCCACTCATTTTAGGCCTCCCATGGCTTCTAAAACATAACCCCCATATAGATTGGTCCACGGGAAGTGTTTTAGAGTGGGGAAGGAAATGTGTTGAGCACTGTTTTCTGCACAGAGAATCTCCCCAAGAGGGGATTTCTGAGGAAGCAGAGAAGTTTGATCTCCATGAAAGCCCAGTTTCTTGGGTGCGGGGTGTGTTGTATCCGATGGTCAAGTTGGGATGGACCAACCGAAGCTCCAGGCCATGATTGAGTAGCCAACTCCGTCCTCGCGGGGGGGATGTGCAGCGCCCCTGGTCGGACGTCTCTCGGGACATTGTTTCTGTTGGACCCTCGGAGAAGGAGACAGAGCCGGATGGGGGCATCGCATCAGCGGCTTCTGTGGTCCGTCGCTGTCGCCGGAGGCCTTCCAGAGCCAGGTTGACTCTCATCAAGTCATCGGCCGCCTAAAGGAAGGCGGCAGATAGGAGGACACGGACTGAGCCTGTCTACCGTCCTGGGCGGAAGGGTTGTCTCTCAACCCAAGATTTGCCCTTACACACCAATCCACGTAAGTTATCCCCGAGATTAATAGATCCTGTTCCTGTGTCAAAGGTCACTAATCTATCTGTTGTGAGATTCAAACTTCCTAAGTCCTCACGAGTGCACCTCTCGTTCCATGTGAGCAAGGTGAAACCGGTCAAAGAAAGCACCCTCGTCCCAGCCATAAAATACTAGAAAAAAGTCAACTATTACAACATATGTTTGTTTTTCATCTGCACTCCTGCAGTGGAGTGGATATGTGAGTAGGGTGATGTTTATGTTTTGTAATCTTAAAACATTATCCTGCCCAGCATGTTAAGTGTCATAAGATTAATTTTTTTCCGAGCTGATTTGTCTTACTGTACATCTCTTCACATCAAGTAAAAGCACTAAAAAGCAGATATATATGTCCTCTGCAATAAACTTCAGGAAGAGGTCAAATCAGAATTAGATTCACCAAACATAAATCTAAGCAGATGTCCTGTATTTCCTCATTGCCTGTGTGACCATCCTTCAGTGTTTTATTCCTCCCCTGACCAGCTCTCAGACCTCACCTTCTGGTGCTTTCATGTCTTAGTAAAGCATTTGCTTCTGGTTGTCCTGTGTATTGCTGCTGCTGTAACATCATTACAAATATTACAGGAGAAAAGGCTCCACTGGGATGTGCACCACAATATCCGCCCACTAATAAACAATATTATGTGATCAAGGAGACATGGAGGTGGATGAGGAGACAGAAATGACAGAGGGGAGACATTTGAAGGGACAACGAGCTTGACTAGAGTCTCATTTGCTTAAAGCTGACAGATTATAAAAGTGGCACAGTAGATCACTGGTGGATAACAAAGCATCTGAAAGTGATGAAGCATTGGAGCCATGACAAACTAAAAATGTTTAGCTTGTGGGCAAATAAAGTCACATGAAATGTGACAGGAATATTTAACTTCATATCATGTCATATGACATTGGTCCTGTTTTATGATTGGTTGACTCACACACACACACACACACACACACACACACACAGCTCAGCTGGAAAACCTCCACGACAGTATATGTATAGTGGAGATAGGGTTTTGATGTTTTGTTTTATTTTTTTTTTCATCTGAATATATCAAATGGTTTACTTTGATATAAAACATAAAAATAGAAGCAAATATATTATTCTAATGATTTTCTTAATAAACTAAACTGACACATCTTTTACACAATGTCATTCTTTACTTATGCAGCATTTCAGTGAGTGTGAAATGAAAGGGAACTGCACCTAATGGGGTGAGGGACTGCAGTCTCTGACTGGTCTTGTTTTTAGATGTTACAGATACCACCTAATCTTTAATGTGCTTAAACCTAACCAAGTAAAGTGTTTAATTAAAGGGCAGTTCACCCCAAAATCTGAAATACATGGGTGTGTTTTAACCATGTACAGTAGACCTAACCTAACCAAACTAGTGCAGACTTAGTGCATCCTTGACAGACCCAGATGTTGGGTCATTCAGTGTCCATCAGTGCCATCTCCTCTCGAAAACTTTACACCTGCTAGAAACACTTTATAAAGCAGTTTCACATTGAAACTAAGAGTCTCTCCAATGCTCTTTGTTCCACGGTGTCAGGAGGGGTTAGTGGTCATCTTGTCAGATTTATTTATAATCATATTATATAGATAACGACAGCAAATTACAGCTGGAACTTTCAAATTTCAAACTTTCCTGAGATAAATGTTTTAACTAATTATTATTACTATAAAATCATCATTTAATATTCAAATGTTAATAGAACAATCAAATAAACTTTGCTACCTTCCACCTTTGATATTTACTTAGCATAATTAATTATGAAAATGCCACCGGTGGAAAGACACAAACACACACATGTTCACACATAAATGCATGAAGATAGCTGTTCTGACTATAATTCAAAGTATCTTTGTGGACCAAACTGTTAACCCCCCCCCCATCCATTCACTTCTTCATTCCCTCTCTGTCACTGGCTTCTTGTGATTCTCCTCTCATGTTGTTTGCAGGTGGACTGAAGGTGTAAAGGTCATTAACCTAAATTGGGTGAGACATCTGCTCTCTCTCTCTCTTCACTGGACAGAAAAACAGAAAAAAAGAAAGTGAGAGTGTCCTTTCACCTTTTCAATCTCCCCAAAACATATTTTCGGCTCGGTTTGTCAGTGTGTTTGTGTCTTTACAGCCTACCCTCTTAACAGCCTTTCCTGTTGGCAGTGGCTTCAAATGATTACATTTTGGGGTTTCACAAATTGCATCCATCCATCCATCCATTTTCTACCGCTTATCCTGTTAGGGGTCGCAGGTGGGGGGCTGGAGCCTATCTCAGCATCTTCAGGCAAAGGCGGGATACACCCTGGACAATTTGCCAGTTCATCGCAGGGCTGACATATAGAGACAAACAACCATCCACACTCACACTCACACCTACGGGCAATTTAGAGTGACCAATTAACCTAACCCCCAGTTTGCATTGACATTCAAAGTCAAATAAAAAAAAAATCACATTTGTTAAGGTTCCAAGATTACTATCTCTGCCAAAACTCAATCAATTTGCTTCCAAGTTTAAAATTTAAACATTTTTTTTCTTTTCTTTTTCCCTTATAACTTAATATTGGACCTAAATGACATTTTAGGCAGGTGTCCATAAAAGAGGAGAATTGTGGGGCCTTGGGCGAGGTATGACCTCTTTTAACTGCTTGTGCTGTGTTCTGAGTTTTTCAAGCAATACTGCTAAATATAGACACATAAGAATTCTATACCCATTAGCAGCCTGCACAGTCTTCCTTTATACACCATTGTTACTATGAAGCCTAATTTCTCATTCACTCGTTCATAGTTCCTTCCTTCACCAACTCAGTTGTATGGCCCTCTTTTACTCACATCTGGATGAGTTTGCCCTAATGGGTTTGACTTTGAATAGTGCGTCTGTTTGAGTTTTGATATTGAATTTTTCATTTAGTAAAGTAAAATGTGCTGTCAATAGCAAAAGAAGTAATTTGATGAGATATTCCTTTTATCCATATGGTGGAAAACTTGAGTCAGAATAACTGAACAGGTGAAACATGTTGGTAAAAGACAAAGCCAAGTTCAAAAAGACTTCTATGATGATGATGACTACCAAGGACTTGTCCGGAGGGGTACTGGGACCCCGCCTGGAACCAGGTCTGGGGAAGGGGTCCGTAGGCGAGCGACTGGTGACCGGGCTTTTGTCCGGTCCGTCCTCACGTGGGCCCACTACCCACAGGAGGAGCCGTAGGGGTCTGGTGCTATGTGGATCAGGTGGCAGTCAAAGGCAGAGGCCTTTGCTGTCCTATCCACGGTTGCCGCTCAGGCAGTCATAGAGGCAAAAACCCGGGTGTGGGAGGAGTTTGGTGAGGCCATGGAGCAAGACTTCCAGTCGGCGCCAAAGGAATTCTGGCGAACTGTCCGCGGCTCAGGAGGGGAAAGCTGAACCCAGTCCACATGGTCTTCAGTGCGGGAGGGGAGCTGCTGACCTCAACTGAGTGTATAGGTCGGCGGGTGGAGTGAAGGAATTCTTAAATGATCTCCTCAATTCCACCAACACGCATTCCGAGGAGGAGGCAGAGCTGGAGGACTTTGGGCTGGGCTCTCTCATCACTGGGATCGAGTTTGCTGAGGTTGTCAAACAACTCTGCAGCGGCAACGCCCCGGGGGTGGATGAGATTCGCAACAAGTTCCCCAAGGCTCTGTATTTTGTAGGAGTGTCCTAGTTGACACGCCTCTGCAACATTGCGTTGACATCAGTGACAGTGCCTTTGGAGCAGCAGACAGGGGTGGTGGTTCCCCTTTTTAAGAAGGGGGATCAGAGGGTGTGTTCTAACTATCGGGGGATCACACTCTTCAGCCTCCCTGGGAAGGTCTACTCCAGGGTGCTGGAGAGGAGAGTCTGGCTGTTAGTTGAACCTGGGATTCAAGAGGAGCAATGTGGTTTACGTTCTGGCCGTGGAACACTGGACCAGTTCTACACCCTTGCGAGGGTACTGGAGGGGGCATGGGAGTTTGCCCAACCTGTCTACATGTGTTTTGTGGATCTGGAGAAGGCTTATGATCGTATCCCTCAAGGTGTCCTGTGGGGGGTGCTCCTGGAGTATGGGGTAGACGTCCTTTTGTTAGGGGCCATTCGATCTCTGTATCGTCGGAACCAGAGCTTGGTTTGCATTGCTGGCAGTAAGTCAGACCCGTTCCCAGTCAGAGTTGGTCTCCACCAAGGCTGCTCTTTGTCATCGGTTCTGTTCATAATTTTTATGGACAGAATTTCTAGGCGCAGCAAAGCGGCGGAGGGAGTCAAGTTTGGTGGCCTCTGGATTCCGTCTCTGCTATTTGCAACAGTGACCTCCAGCTCCCACTGGGACGGTTTGCCGAGTGTGAAGTGGCAGGGATGAGGATCAGCAGCTCTAAAGCTGAGGCCATGGTTCTCAGCCGGAAAGGGTGGATTGCCCACTCCTCCACCCACTCAGTGGAGGAGTTCAAGTATCTTGGGTTCTTGTTCACGAGTGAGGGGAAAATGGAGCGGGAGATTGACAGACGAATTGGGGCAATGTCGGCAGTGATGCGGACGCTAAAGCGGTCTGTTGTGGTGAAGAGAGAGCTGAGCCAGACAACAAAGTGTAAATTTGCCAGTCAATCTACGTCCCAACTCTCATCTATGGTCATGAGTTCTGGGTAATGACAAAAAGATTGAGATTGCAAATACAAGTGGCTGAAATGAGTTTCCTCCTTGGCTTAGCCTTAGAGATAGGGTGAGGACCTCGGAAATCCGGGAGGAGCTCAGAGTAGAGCTGCTCCTCCTTCACATTGAGAGGAGCCAGTTGAGGTTGTTCGGGCATCTAGTCAGGATGCCGCCTGGACGTCTTGTGGGGGAGGTGTTTCGGGCATGCACATCCGGGAAGATACCCCGGGGCAGACCAAGGACACGCTGGAGAGATTATATCTCTCGGCTGGCTTGGGAACATCTTGGTGTCCCCCCAAAGGAGTTGGTGGAAGTGGCCGGAGAGAGGAACATCTGTATCTCCCTGCTCAGGCTGTTGCCCCCGCGACCCGGACCCGGATAAGCGGCAGAAAACGAACGAACAAAAATGCATTTTATGTGCATAATTAACATCATTTATATTTGTGCTACCATGTAGAAGGAATGTCAGGTGACATAGAATAAAACAAACATATGACATTGCTATAAACGTGTTATAATTTGGTGAATTTGTTAAGAATGCTCTATGAGAATGACACCTTTGTGACACTGTTGACAAATAGAAATATTCCTTACACATTTTTATTTTAAATTTTACACAAACAAACGCATATGTAAAGGGCCTAGAGTTTACAAACAAATGTAAACAAAATGTAAGAAACCAAAGTTTGTCTACATTTGATTGTCCTTCTCACTGTTTATTTTCTTTGTTTGGTTACACAGCTGTATAGTGACTGATAACTGATGGGAGTATCATGAAAATCTTCTGCTGTAAGATTGTCTGCATCATTAAGTTTCAGCTATTTAAACATTAATTTGTCTTTGCCTGACAATATATCTATATGCTGCTCTCTATGAATGTGACAACTAAAACAATCTCTAAACTAAAGAATGACGTAAGAATGACCGGATATCGGACATTTCTGTTCTTTTAGGTCAAAACAATGAGAATTAAAGCTGCAAGCAGCGCTGAATGGGCCCTCGCACCCCTCTGCCCGTTATCCAATGAGATAACCGTGGCCCCATTTAATGGAGACTGACAATTCATCATGACAATGGAGGCGGATGAAAAGTCACAATCTTCATAATGATGGTGCAATGACTTTTACGTGCTGTTTGGCCTGTTTTATTCTTCATTTTATTAGTCTTAATTTCAAATACATTGGATTATGCAAAACTGATTTACATCAGTTGTAATGAATTTTTAATAACTTTTCATCTCTAAGGTCTTGTCCTTAACCTAACCAAGTTTGAAATCATTCAAACAAACCCCCTTGTAGGAGTTCATAAAAGGCCAGAAAAAGGCAACAAAAACACCAAACCTTAAATTTTGATTGTAAATGGCAGACTTCCTAATGAATTTAGGTCATATCGCCAGAAACTTTTTTGTACGTCTTAAGATGGCGCACATGTCTACAAATGTTCCTACCTTTACATCAAAAAGATGGAGGGGATCTGCTTTCCTTGAAATTTTCATTCTCAACACCCATGGGAATGACCTTTTTACAGTGGAGTTCGACAAAAATTCATATTAAAAGCAGTGAATCATCAACATGTCAAGTCATTTCAAATAATGTTTTAGCTCTATCTTCTTAAACACCTAAGAGGAGGACATCAAAGTGTAAAATTTTTGATTTTCTGCTGCCAGTAGGTGGTGTTGTAATTTGAACTTAACATAAATATGTGGATGTGTTTAGGGCGGGACGTTTATCCATCACTTAAAGTTTCAGCCCAATCGGACTATATAGAGCGGAGTTAACAAAAGTGGAGATAACAATTTGATTTTTCACGGCGAATGATTGAATTTGGCCGTACTGCCACACCCACACTCATTAACAAAACCCCAAGATTTTGATTACTTTTTAGGTTTGACATGTGAGGATTCTCGAGCCCAAATCGGAAGTAAATTGGATGAAATCTCTAGAAGACTTTGACAAAGTATAACCTGTGTTTCAGTTCCTTGTACGCTCAGTGCTTGGGCCCTAATTAGGAATTTTACCATAGAAAATAAAAGCTTTTATGGCTTTAAGTTGAGAAAATTCTCTTAAAGCATCAGATAACATAAAATGTACCATATCAACAGTGACAAAACAAAAAGTCAAAAAGTCACAAAAAGTCTCTCATATTATGGAGAGTTTAGGTCTTCATGATGGTGGAAACTCAGGTGGAAGCAATAACATTACTCATGGCGTCATTCAGTTCAGGTTAGCTTCTGAAGGGCACCCAAATAGAACCAAACCATTTATCACTTAATTTCAATCACGGTTTTATAAAAGGAGACTGTTTCAAGCGGTAATAAAATCCCATTGCCATCATTCACCATGTCAAATAAAGTTTGAACCCAACACAGATTCTCAGGAAGAAGAAGAATTTATAGGAAGATATAAAATCACCTTCAGGTTAATGATACCCCTGCACGTCAAATAATGTGTTCTAAATACATTACATGTAAACAGCCCACTCTGATCACGGTAAATAAGAATCAGTTCATATTCAGAATAAGCTATTTTTGGATTAAGACGTGGATTTTCTTATTTTAATCGCATTATTTGAGATATGTAAATACCTTAATCGCACAAAGTATTATATAAATACTATTATCTGTATAATTTAAACATTGTTGCTTTTTGGACCAGGCTTGAAGCAACTCATTCCTGCCGCATCACAGGAATGAGCTGCTTCAACAAAGACAATTCATATTTCACGTGTAATCCTGAAGGACAAGCTGTTCCTGTCACTGACTTCCTTTTTTTGAGGCATTGAAGGGAGGACAATGAATGAATCTGCTCGGATTGACTTGGCTTACCTTCCACAGAGGCAGTGGAGATGAAATAAGGCCAGGCAAGGTTTTACCAATCAGCAGCTTCATCCAGACATCTCCTCACCTGATTAGTTCTCCTGATTGTTTTGGCAGCCCCGCCAAGTGATGGAAAGTCATTTTAAAACAGGAAAATGTGCCCACTATGCTTTTGATTAAACAGCAGCAATCATCAGCTACAGGAAGGCAGCCTGTGGTGTGCGCTGCAGTGAGCTTTACATGCAATTGAGTGCATATTCTAATAATCAAGTATGGACTGTTTTAGATAATTCTACCTGCCAAAACATGAGAACTATTTACAGTCCAATCTCTCAGGTAGATGGATTATTTTGATAAAAATGAAAAAAAAAAAATGTAGCGTTAGAACGATATCCCAGCTCAATTGCTCATTGCATGGATAAACACTGCATTCACTGTATTTGTATATTATTGTGTATTTAATGGAAAAGGGGAAAACCAAAACTTTTTTTAACATTAATTTTAACTAAAGATGTCCAGTCTAAAAATTAAGCCCTCTGCTCAATAACATAGGAGGGTTGCAATATGAATACTTTTGCCCACATTTGAGCCTCCCACACACACACAGTGTTTTAGGTCACTCCAAATGGATATTCTTCAAAACATCCTCTAGAATGGATTTTTTGAAACTCCAGTTTATGTGTATACATGAACATTCTTTTGTGATGACTGTGTCACACCTCTACTTATGGATCCCCATTGTTGTTTTCTGTAATCAGCATGCACTAGAATTGACAATTAAAGCTACATTTAACACTATCCTTATATTGTCTGTCCTCACAAATGTGCACGCTCAGAATTCTTTTCTCTGGTACGTAACACATCGGTGATGTTGACTGTATATCCACATAGTGGCCCAGCATGCCTGTTGTTGCCTGTGTGTATGGAGATGTGATGTAATAGGAAGGACATGTGGATGGAGATTTTGAAATTATCTGTGTTAGTATGGACACGGCCACATTTGCGTCTCATGGTGAGTTTTCAGATTGCAACAAATTATGCAAACCTCATCCTCCCTTTCCAAACATGTCTCAGAACCAATGGTGGCCGCTTTCCAGAGCCAGAGGGACAGTTCTTTCCCCCAGAGGCCCAGAATAACTTAAAGTAAGTAAGGAACCACAAATGGTTCTGTTTGTTCTGAAAACATTGTGTATTTTTGGCTGTAGTCTGGGCACAGTATGCTATCTGACTGTTTGATACCATGTTTCAAATATTCACTATCAGAGGAAGTCTTGCTCCGTTTCACAAACTGATCTGCTTGGCTACTGAGGTGGAACAGTTTGAGGGCTTTTTCTTGCCTTACCCACCACCACAGTGACAAGTTTATGGCATGGTGCTTTGGGGAAAAATGTCTTTTGACACTGTATTCTGTAAACACGATGATACTCTTAAAAAATACTGCCTTTGTGGCACATATTTTAGGCTCAGTGGAATTCTTTAAAAAAGTCCTGATGTTGTCCAACAAGTCCATAAATTTGTTGTTACTGTTGCTTTTTCTTATCCTGGGTTGTCCCACACCAACATTTTGAGAAGCTGGAGTTCAGCAAATGTAACCCAGAGTTATCCATTAATGGGGACCCTCCACACAAAAGTTGATTCTCTGGACAGAAGAAATGTGGAAGCTCACTGGCTTTTTCTTCAGCTCCTGAATATACTGTGAAGACCTCCCCTTCCTAGTGATGAGGAGGAAAGTAAAGTGACACTTGAGCCTATAATTTAAAATACATACGTTTGAACAGTCCACAGCAAGAACATTCATTGTACTGAAAAGAAAATCTCCGTGATGTGCCAAAAATAATTTGAACCAACCTTATTTCACATTCAGCCCTCAATGTAATTTTTCAATGTGACATGTCTGAAACCTTTTCAAGATTGCTTCTCAAATGAAAGTACCTCCACAGACAGTGTGGTTTCTAATTTGCTTTGTGTGAAATATTCAGGACTTAAAAGAAACTTTTCTTAGGAGCCAATGTCAGGGTGGATAATTAAGGACATGTTAGGACAGGTTTTTGTCACAAGGAAAGAGCAGGAGAGCAGAGAATGAAAGATGAAGCGGAAAACTTGCAGAGTGAATCCTCTAATTTAATGTTTAAAGAATGTCTTTGGCGTTTGTCTTTGACAGACAGTGTGCTTAAAATCCTCAATAATATAACAGATTAAACTGTTAGACTGGCACAGATGGTCAAAGGAACAATTTGTGACAAATTGGATAGGTGGAAACTCTTCCGTGCAACAAAATGTCCCAGTGATTACTAAAATGACCCAGCTGCTGGCTTGATCTTTAACAGTGTCTCCCATTTGCTAGCAATCAAACCACTGCCGACCCCTCAATCTGCTGATAGGAATTGCATAAGCTTTGCTCTTGCAGTTTGATTAAAACACACAAACCTGCCCTTGTGGAGTGGTTCTTCCCCTCCTGTTTGTGGATCTGGTTGCATTCTTCCTGAGCCTTCATGTGCTGGACCACCAGGGCGCAGTCTGGGTGGATGGCCTCAGTCTGAGATTAGAGACAACAGCAGACATACATACTGTGTTTACACACTCAGTTCCATAAGGGTGACACAAAGTATATCCAGTTGTCCATTGACTATATGTAAGCATGGACCGAAGCTCCCTATATGTTTAGATGACCCCCCTGTTGGCTTGCAGCAGTATCTGTCATAAACCCTTCCCCTATACATGTTAGCAGATCAAATTAATTGAATAATTTAATTAATTAAATCAAAAGCTTAAAAAATGACACCAAAAGTACCGGGGTTCAGTGAGTCAGTTCTTCTCTCCAGTGTATGGTAGGTAGTTAGTCGTTTGCTTCCTTCTGTGGAGTTCCTCAAGAAAGCATCCTAAGACCTCTTTGTTCTTGTTCTTTAAGTGTTATTTAAAAGTGGGGAGCTCATGGGATGTTTTTCCTTATGTAAATGACATTGCCTTAATGATGTGACACAAAGAGAAAAAATTTCATTTATGTCTTATGCTAAGAGTGCACATTTTTAATAGATGGTTACCTGACAATTTGTCTTTCCATCTCGCAGAACTGGCTTGAAAGACTTTAGACTTTTCAAATTTTCCTGACATTCCTAGACAGAATTGATCGGCTCAAGATACAAGACAGATTTAATTTAATGTGTGAAACTGCTGATTATTGACTATGGGTGGTCTGATCTACCAACCCAAAGTGCCAGTATTTGACAACCTAAGATTGACATTCAGCATCTTACAAATTGTTTTTTTTTAAGCAGGGATAGTGCAAATTATGAAGAAAAGAATGCATGGTGAGTGAAGAAGAGGAGTGTATTTTAATATGATCCAGACATGTTAACTATGATATTTATTGCACACTGTCCTTACTTGCAAAAGCAGGTTTGATTTAATAGGCTACAACGTTTCAGTCATAGACCTTCATCAGGTGGATATCACACCTGTTTGCAAGTAAGGACAGTGTGCAGGTGTTCCTTCTCTTTTTTGGGGTATTTATCTGCACCACGTACACATCTGTCAAAGACTGTTCAGGTGTGCATAAGACTGTTTGGACTTCTGATCACATATGAAAAAATAGTATCAGCTTTCTCAAGTTAATCTATGTATCACCAATGTCATATATATACATATATATATTTTTTTTAGGAGAACAAATCAATCAGCATCGCCATCTGAATGAATTCTGTGTAATAATGTGATTTGATTTGGCGATATATTTGGTTTGAAGTGTGTAAGGAAGCGTAGGTAGAACACCTGCCTGTCGGACAGATGGAGACGCCACAGGTGAAGGTGAAATTTGACACCATCCTTTCACAGTATTCTGCATCGAGATAAGATGCTCGCTGTTGTTGGACACATCTGTGTCGGATGCAGGATGTGTCACACTACAGTAAGGTTGTCAAAAGGTGTGTGTGTGTGTGTGTTTCCTTCTGAAGGAAATCAGCTGGTTTTATTTTGTCTTTATTTTGTCTTTTATTGTCTTAAATCGTTAAGTTAAATGTATAATAACATGAATATAAAATGTGAAAGTGCCGTCGTCCAATGTTTTCTTGTCCAACCAACACTACAAAAGCCAGCGACTCTTCATTCAGTCACAGCTCCAGCAATCACTTTGTCCTTTGCCTGTATGTGTGTTTTTGTGTGCGCTTTGAGAGCGTGGCTAGTTTCAGCACATCTACTCCTCATCAAGCTCATCAGCTGCAGAATCAGAGCTCTGATCTGATTTTTCTGCAGCTCCTGTGGTGACAACTCGCTAAGTTATTTCCTGTTTTGCTTGTGCTTCTAGTGTTGCTACATTCTCTTCTTTTGTGTTCAGATCACCTGTGTCAGATCCTAACATCTCAACAGTGATCTCCAATGACACATCCACAGAACAAACTATCAGAATCCTGCCAATTTTCTGCTCCTGACTCCACCTCAACTTGGCTTCAAGTATGTGCATCTGCAGACAATATCACACATCTACAATCAGAAGGAAGATCAGACTGAGAGTGCAGACCTGGCCCCGTTTGGGAATCCCTTTCATTTGACATGATTGATATACTGTATGATTATATGATTATATAATTAAATGATACCATAATTGCGTCTGTCTTCAGGCCCTCATATTTTTACACCTTTGGGCTTGGAGTATTTGTAAAGTGTGAAAACATAAAAAAGTTCCTTATCTCCTAATGGTGAAGAGTCCTTTAAATTCAAGTCGTGCCCACATCAAGATGTTATGGAGATTCTGTGTGAGCTGCTTCCATCTGGTAAATGTTTCAGGACCAATAAGATCAGAACAAACTGGTGCTGTTCTCATTATCCAGCTAATCATTTATATATTTTATTCATTTGCTCTTTTTAGGAAGTTGTTTCTGCTTTTAATTAACCTGGAGTCTAGGGTAAAGTTATTTCATGGACGAATGGCCAGAGTATAGCTAAACAGACTTCCATTGTACTGTGTTTTCATAATGACAATAAAAAATCATTCATTCATCCATGATGCACAGGTGCATTCTAGATCAGACAGCCTTCAGAGGTATGGTGTGAGCAGTACCAGAGTCAGAGTGGAGTGGGATGGAGCAAAAGATATGGTCACGATACAGCTTTTAAAATGCTTAATCCAAAATCCATCCACTACACTCACATGCTCTGACCATCCCGGTGTAAAATTTCAAAGTTTAAAGGCACCGTAGTGTTTGAGTTATAGGTCCTGACAGACCGACGGACAGGCATGATTGCAATACCCTTCAGGGTTGAAGATGCCGGACCAGCGAATGTTTGG
>KV751399.1:1354691-1382271 GCA_001698575.1 Mola mola
TGATCACTAATCATTGCATTTCTATTCTACATGCATCTCCACTCTGCATTTACATGCATTTTCCATATTCAGATAAGATATACAGGTACTTTTTTTATACCAGTTGCAATGCTTCCTCAACTTGCCACTAATTTTGACACCTTTAACGAATCACAACACACTTCTTGAATCCTATGAAAAATCTCTAAAGGACAAGAAGCGATAGTTATTGTAAAATACAGATTTCACATACAGTATATATTGTGAACAGCACACTGCTTCAATGCAATTATCAAAAACACCTGAAGATGTTATATGGTTTTAACAAAAGGTAAATAAACAGAAA
The DNA here is from genome assembly GCA_001698575.1 of Mola mola. Classification (NCBI taxonomy): domain Eukaryota; kingdom Metazoa; phylum Chordata; class Actinopteri; order Tetraodontiformes; family Molidae; genus Mola; species Mola mola. The sequence continues at coordinate 1,355,017 of KV751399.1, forward strand.
GTTAGAGAGAGTTTTTTAAAATTCAGATTTTTGTGAAGGAGAGTTGTTTGGTCTTATTTCCAAAACTGGTCTCAGGTTGGGATTTGCTCATACAGTAAATCAGGCTCTCTCTCAGTTATATAACACATGACATGTTTGGATCAGACTCCTCTTGTCAAATGTCCTCCTTATTTTCCATCCGTTTTATATTAAACACTCACATGTTCTATTTACAGCATTATCTGATAAATGTTCGGAGGTTCCGAAATACCCAAGATGTGGAGAATTTACTGCGAAAACCTAAATATTTACTCTATGTATTTTAAGAAGGTGGCCCATAAACTCCTACATCATCTTGGGCAGCACAGTGAAATCTCAGTCATAGCTGTGGAACAAGCACTCTGTATGTGAGGGAGATAGTGATGCAACATAAATTAAGGATTATGACTCAGAGTTTGCTGGAGCCTGCAGATGTTTTCACTTCACACAATCATAAAATCAGCATGTGAGTGAAGAGCCGGGGTGCCATTTGAGCTAACACCATCCAAAATGGCACCAGTAGACGTGGCTGCAGAGTCATTGAGATTCAATCACTGTCTTAACTGGGTCATTATCAAAGGGCACTGATAGCCTCCAGCCAACCTTTACCGAGCGACCATCATTTATATTCAAAATTTAACCGTGTTACAAATGATAGGTCTCGAGAGAAAGTGTGTGTGTGTTTGTTACTAGCCCTTAAATGCTTTCAATCTACATTTTGCCTCCAGGTCATGCAATTGGCCGTTTCTTTTCATTTTTCCGCTAACGATAGACCAGTCTAATGAATCTTTCAGCCTTGCAGAGGAGTATTGTAAAAACTTATCATCTCATGACAGTCTAATCTTAAGTCTAGTTAACACAAGTTAACATGAAGAGTGTAGGAAAGATTTTCTCCAGTTCGAAGTTATAAAAGCGAATCCTAACTTATAAGGAATCAGGTCTCAGCTCAGAAAATCAAAAATACCTCATTTATCAGGTTTTTTTTTATGTTACCTAAGAGCTGACGAAACTTTTCTCACCTCATTAAGCTATAGGTAGTTTTTTATTTTTAAACATACTTCAAAATTTTGACGTATAATCTATATAATTATAGATGGGTGGCATATCACAATTTTCCCCTTTCAAGGTTTCAAGCTCCCACCCATAAACCTGCCCACCCAGTCTGGACCAGGGCTCAGCTGTCAATATCATCATTTTATCTTCTTTTATTGGCATCAACTTACTATTTAAAACCAAACTGACCAGAAAAATGAACACTTGAACATACATCAGTGTGATATAATCAATCTAAAATGACCAAAAACATCTTTAGGAAAAATATATTTGACTCAGTCAGTGACTTAACTTGGTTCATGGAGGAGTAGGGTGTTTATAAGCTCTATTGAAACTAGTCACCATGGGGCGATGCAGATATTTGGGAAGCTCTGATGTTAAACATCTTTATATGCAAACAGTGATTGAAACATAAAAAAAACATGCAAAAACAACATCCAGCTAATGGGGAATGCTTACATCTAAAGTCCACTATATGCAGAGAATCTGCCTCCTCTCCGCATTAAAAGTTTGTCAATTCTCTGCCTTTGTTAGTTCTTATAGAACCAAGCAGTGCGGCTGTTTATACAGTGAACCAGCATTGCGGATTCAAAAAAGTGTGACGTGTAACATAACAGCGTCAGCCTTTAGTGTGACGTATTAGTCATGCATCAGGAAGAAACCTTGTCTAAACAAAGAAAACAGCAATGGTCAGCAGAGCTGGAGCATCCATATAGATGAATGAGGCAGTTACTTGAGTGGCACTGTCAAAAAAGAGGTGAAACGCAGGTCAAATGAGACAAATACTGCAGTGGCAGGCTGCCTAATGTTGTAAACACAATGAAAGGCTAAGGAATATGTCAATCACACACACTGCGCTTGGATGCGCCCACAGCTCTCACAAACCAACGGTAGACTGGCCAACAGAAACCTGCTGTAATTGTTGTCAAACACCCCCAAAAACGCGAGTCTTTTTCAAAAGAAAAACAACGACATATATTTAAAGAATCTGAAGTCTCTCTCAATTGCTTCATCAGAGAGAACATTTTCCACCCTGAGCTGCCTGAAAACATGCCTACACACAACTCAAAATAGGCCTCAAATGCCACACTCGTGTTCATGGTGATATTTTGGATGGTCTGGACGTAAATGCCCTGATGAGTCCTTCACCAGAAGCAACCCAGAGAAAAAGGCCACATTTAAAGTTGTGTGATGCAGACTGATGGTAAGACACAGGTTTATTGCTGCTGCTGCCTGCTGTGTCCGGATTGAATAGTATAGGTTTTGGATTTTCACATTTGGGTTGGCAATGAGCGTGTTGCCAACCTGGAATGTTGCACGTTTAATGCATCTTGCTGTTATGGTGGAGTGCAAACAGAGGCGAGTGAAATGGTTTTTGTACTTGTGCGTCATCGTTATGCCTCAACCCTGTTCCCCGGTTTACCCATTTACACGGATGGTGTGGTTTTGATACTTACTTCGGAGGCGAATCAGAGGCCCATCAAAACTGACCCACAAAGATGTCTCTGTACCTTTTATACAGACGGTGAGGCGATGAAAAGGCGCACAAAAGGTGCCTTCAAAAGGTACTGTAATAGGGGCTTATGTCACAGTTACCTTAACTCAATCATTTTCCTCTTCATCCAATTACAACCTACTTCACTTTCCTATAATCAATCTTTCTGCTTTCATTCATTTCCTCAACTGCGAACCACTCAAGTACGCCAATCAGAAGCCCTCCTCGTTAGGTGAACAAGCCTTCTCCTCATCACCACCACCAGTGTATTGACTGTGTAAAGGAAGAATGCCATCAGTATATGTCCCTATGTTCTATAAGGGTTTAAATATTCACCTTATGAAATAAAAAAGCTTATTGTTAAATCAGTTTTTACATGTAGTCACACAATGCCACACATACAAAAATTAAACAAAAAAATGTAACATTTCTAGGTCCAACTGGTAGAGTTGGACCTAGAAAAAAAAAGTAAATTAATTTCCATTTTATCATGACTCAGTTCATATAGTTCAGTCTATTGTTTAATATTTTGCATAACTACATCTACAACTACACTATAATCTGTGCTAATTAAAACCATCCTGCCATGATCACTTCATATGTCGTGACATAAAAATATCAGTGATTCAGCGGGTCAATAAGTGCCATCCTGAAGGGATCAATATCAGTGATTGGATTTGGAATTGAAATGGATGAAATGATAGACTTAAATCAGATGTGGCGCGGAGTCTCTAGAGAAAGAAACTCATAGAGGAAGGGAAACACTGGATCATTAATAGCCTTCATAAAACTAAACCCTCTGTTCGGTCAGGTAGTCAAGGGTAAAGAAACGCATTCACATCAAACACAAGTTCAAATAATAAACAGATGCAAAATAGGATTTTCTTTTTCTCTCTTTTCTCTTTGGACCTTTGAGTCTGAAATGAAATTTGCATTTAACTGAATAATGACCTTAACGGTCTGCATCACTTGACAGTGGAGGCCATTAAATGGCATGAGCGGAAAAAGACAAAATATGAATTTTTGTTTATCAGGTATTTATTGGGGATTTGTATTTTATGATATATTATTGTAACTGTTTCATAGAAAACTAAAATAAGGTAAAAATCAAAAGTCAAGATATAGCAGAAGTCTCAAGTGTTCAGTTTGCGGTATCAGCTTCTCATTTGAACTTGTTTATACCTTTGCATTTTTTTAACTGACTAAAAATCGGCAATATCACAACGTGTAAAATCCGCCCGCCAGTGAGCAACATAATAAAACACAGCAACCTATCACAACACTGTTTTAAATATCCAGTCAAAAATCTAACTGAAAAAATGAAAAGATATGCAAACTGGCGAAGAAGAATGAAAGGAAAAAAATAAATAAGCACACCCACACACTGAAATAGTAGTAGAGCAGGAGATGGTTCTAAATGGTTTTGATGAATCATTCAGTAACTTGTAACTAATGTGATGACAGCCATAGGTTGCACCCAGATTTTTCTAAATTCACACCACCCTTCATGTGTTTGACCCCATGCTCCAGGTGGTGAGGCTGACTTGATGTCGGTGGACTCACCGTGTCCAGCATCGCCAGCTGCAGGAGCAGACCCACGTGAAGAAACGTGCACGTCTGCTTGAACCACAAGCTCCCAAAGGCGAACGCAATGTGCCACAGTGGCATTTTACGGCTTCTTCACTTTAAGAACTGGAATCTGTCCGAAGATACTGTCAGTGTTCCTCGTTGAGTATGCAGATGTGGAGAAAAATCCATGAACTGGGCCGCTTGTTGTTTGGGGTGTCTCTTCGGGAGAGCGTCCGCATTACGCGCGGAGGAGAGTCTGGACTCGACTGAGCCGAAACACAGTGCGCTCCTCCGCTGAGGAGGCACAGGAGGAGCAGAGCGCACAGACACGTTCATGCTGACACGTTAGAGCTGAGGGACTTAAATCTAAACTGAACCTATGTCATCTGTTACCTCGGAGAGACATGTCTGTGTTTGGTGCTGACCCGCATTTCTGCTTCCTTACATTATGTCATTAAAAAAAAAAAAATCATAACTAATGTCAAATCAAATCAAATCAAATTGTATTTATATAGCCCAAAATTACAATTTACACATTATCTCGCTGGGCTTTGACAAACTGTACAAATGTGACACCCCCTGCCCTTAGGCTCTTGAACCCGGTGAGGAAAAACTTAAAAAAAAAACAAAACCTAAACAGGGAAAATAAGAAACCTCAGGAAGAACCACAGAGGAGGGATCCTTCTTCCTAGGACGGACAGACGTGCAATAGATGTTACTGGTACAGAACACAACAACATGATAATAACAGTTCACTTAGAATGTATAAAACATCCATGAGTCCCAGAGTCTGTGGATTCTATAAATCCAGATGTATGGGAAGTCTAGTGATCCAGACGCAGGTGTACTCTGTTGGTCCAGGATTCATTTTAGTCCATGTAGCAAGAACTGAGTGTCACTGATGTAGTCACTGAGTCCAAGAGTATGTAGAATCTGTAAATCCAGGGATATGTGAAGTGTAGTGATCCAGAAGCAGGTGTAGTCTATTGATCCAGAAGCCATTGTGATCTGTGGATCCCGATTTGCACTTGGAAATCCAGCCTAGGATCCAAGTCACAGGATCTCCTGTCCTAATGTGGCTAGGAGCATCAGGCAGGACCACAGCAGAAGCTCCCATAGTGACCTAGAAAGACCTGCAGGATGATAAACCACAAAGACTCCGGGGGAGAAGTAAAGTTAGTGTAAGGATATGGACATTTAGAGGAGCAGAGAAGGAGTCTGAGTCAGAGGGACCGGAGAAAAGAGAGCTCATTGCATGGAGTGTTCCCCCAGCAATAGTTAGCAGCATAACTAAGGGCTAGATAGGCCAGCCCTAACTATAAGCTTTATCAAAAAGGAAGGTTTTAAGCCTACTCTTAAAATCAGAGAGTGTGTCTGCCTCCCGTACCAAGACTGAAAGATAGTTCCACAGGAGAGGAGCTTGATAGCTGAAAGCTCTGCCTCCCATTCTACTTTTGGAGATTCTTGGGATCACCAATAACCCTGCATCCTGGGAGCGTAAGGTTCTGGATGGGTGATAGGGTACTATGAGCTCTTTAAAATAAGATGGTGACTGACTATGACTAGCTTTGTAGGTGAGGACAAGGATTTTAAATTCTATTCTGAATTTAACTGGGAGCCAGCGCAGCAAAGCCAGTACAGGGTAAATATGGTCTCTGATATTAGTTCTAGTCAGTATATGCGCTGCTGCATTTTGGATTAACTAAAGTGTTTTTAAAATCGTATTAGGGCAACCTGAAAATAAAAAATTACAGTAATCCAGCCTGGAAGTAACAAACGCATAAACTAGTTTTTCTGCATCTTGTTGAGACAGGATGTGCCGGAGCTAAGCAATGTTACAGGGGTGAAAGAAGGCCGTCCTTGAAATCTGTTTTACATGTGAGTTAAAAGACAGCTCCTGGTCAAAGATAACATGCAGGTTTCTGACAGTGGTGCTGGAGGCCAAGGCAATGCCATCCAGATTTACTATGTTGTTGGATAATGAGTCTCTAATGTGTTTAGGGCCCAGCACAATGACTTCAGTTTTGTCAGAGTTTAACATTAAAAAGTTATGAGACGTCCAGTTTTAAATGTCCTTAAGACATGTCTGTAAATTAGCTAACTGATGGGTTTCATCCGCCCTCATTGTGTCAGTTGTGTGTCATCTGCATAGCAATGAAAATGTATGGAGTGCTTTCTAATAATATTACCTAAAGGAAGCATGTATAGAGTGAATAGTAATGGTCCAAGCACAGAACCTTGTGGGACTCCATGACTAACCTTGTCATATCTTGATGATTCATCATTAATATGTACAAAATTATATATATCAGATAGGTAGGACTTAAACTATCTTAAGGCAGAACCTTTGTACCTCCCAAATAAGTCTAGAGAGCGCACCTTTAGTCAAACGTCCGTTTTAAAGTCACAACTGAAACGTCCTTGCAAATAAAATGTTTCATATTTGAGTCTCTCTCACATAAAACGGTTGAGCCCAGTATAACTCCGCTCCAAAGGGTTATTCAGAGGGATTAAAGTGAGTTTTACAGAAGAAATGGTTTTTCAAAAAATGGATAACCCAAACCCACGGCCTGGTTTGACCTCATCCTCGTTGTCATGGTGTCAGGGATGGAACTTAGTGTCAGTGTGCAGAGCAGAAGAGTCCATTCACATTACACATACAGTGATATTTACTGTATGTACATTTGCAACATTGAAGTAAGGTAAGTGTGATATTGGCTGCTGTGTGTGTGTGCATCGTGCCCTGCACAACTTTGCACCTTGAACTTTAAATAAACACTTAGAATCAACATAAACAGTGCAGTGAGTAGGTGTGTGTGTGTGTGTGTTAGGGATGTGTATTTTGGGGGTATCTGCACATTGCAAAAGGTCGATCAATGGTAGACGGAGCCTGTGGCTTTTTCACCAGACCACCAAGAATGAAGGTCTCCATGCAACACGTGTGGTATGTAGTTACACATGGATAAGGCTGTACTTCTTGTTATGTGCTTCATTATTGCTGCAGTATAGAATAATGCAGCTGCTGTTTGTGTTCAACATGTATGATTATAAAAATGTAGTATAAAAATGTAGTATAAAATTGATTTAGATATCCCACCTCTATTAATAAACATCTAGTGGACACAAGATAAAAAAATGTATCACTAGATATAATTTTGCTGTAAAGGCAGCAATCCATCATATGGGTTATCTGTGATTATCACAGATTGTGAAAAGTATATATAAAGATAAATTATCAATATCATGTGAATTATCATACGGCCCAATTGATGCTTCAGTTGTCAAATTCTGTTTTTTATTTTTTGCACTCTCATCCTGTGTCATGTTTTCCTTTTGCTCGACACTTTCTGTCTTTGTCTTTCCCACCTTTAATGATAACCTGGATTTGTTTCAGCTGTGTCTTTTTAATCAGCCCCGTGAATCTATCATCGACTACAGTGTCACCTTCACGTCAGCTTCTTTTCCCATTTCTTCACTCATTTTGTTATTCAAATATTCATGTTCTGGTTTCTGTTTTGCTGCTCTCAGTGTTTTTCCGTCCTGTGCCGCGTAGCACTGGATGGAAACCCGGAATCTCCTTCTTCATCAAGCATCATTTCCCCTCTATCCCGAGGTAGTTATAGGCCACTCCCCTTTCGTGAGTGATTCTCTGTTTGAAATTCTAAATCCAATCACCCAATTGTGATTTCTCCTCTCACCTTGCAGCACACTGCTGGAATCGTTGCCATGCTCCCCTCTGCTGCACGTACCTCTCATCCCATTCTCAAATCCTTTATCAGACTCACTTGACGAAACCTCAACCAGACTTCTCTCCACTACGCAACTCCGCCTCCACGTAGTTTTGCCACTGAGTTGCTCTCTCTAAGCAATAACTCACCTCGTCAGATGCTGTCACCCAATTGACAAGCATCTGTGCTCTTCAAGCAACTGCTCTCCCTGTCACTTTTTGCAGTCTGCCAGCGCTCGCCCAAACCTCCATGACCCAAACTTTTTCATGAACAAAATTAAAACCCTTGCACCGCCTCCTGACTGTTTCAGAGTCCTCTAAATTTAAACCTTGGCAGTATTACTGTGGCTCCAAACAAGCAGCTAAGTCAGTATCAGTCCATACTCTGCTGTGTTTAAAATGTCAAGACAAAAATAATAAATGGAATGCAAGCGTGCCCAGACCTGGAACGTTAAGTGGGATGGGGGGACACGGTGTACGAGGTGACCTGGCCTAGTGAGATTATGCTGTAAGATGATGTGTTCCCTTCATTGTTTGTCATGTTACCTGGTGTGTCTTTTGTCTTTCTTTATTTAGTGTTTCTGCCGTCACCCACCAGATGTGTGGACTTTGAATTCCTGCACAGTGATGTGTTTTTTTTGTTGCCTGTTTTTGTACTGCACATCGGGATTTGACCTTTTCCTGCCTCGTCACTCTGCTACAGTAGGTATTTTGGGTCTTCCATTTCCTCAAGTTTGGCAGGCATTTTACAGCTGCTGTAAGTGCAAAACTCCAAAAATTAATATTTAAAAACCCATCCATGTGCGTATTTTCAAACTTGTGTCATCAGTTTTGTTTGTCTTATCAAAAACGTGGAAATTACAACAGCAAAGGAGGAAGGGCAAAGACTGTGAGGTAGTAACCATTGATGATTTAAACAAAGGATTTGCACTCAGGGATAAATTACATTCAACGCTTTTGTTTGACCTCAAGGGTGAACATATTTTGGTGCTCTGAAGAAAACTTAGGTTCACTTATTGACTGCAGCACTGACCGATGGACCAACAGAATGAGGCAGGAAGTGTAAGGGAGCTTTCACACTCACTTTGTTTGTTCCAAACCCTCAAATTATTCAATTTGTTCTTAATCAAAGCAGAAACAGATCAAAACTGACTCTGTACTAAAGAAGTGGTTAGTGGTCACTTTGTTTGTAGTGTTAAACACTTTTTGGATACTTCAGACTTTCTGACCAATGACAGGAGGTTGAGTCAGCACAAAGAGGAAGAGGAAAAAGAGGGGTAGGAAGAAACAATAATCCACATGGTGGGAGGAGCAGACAAAGTGTTAAAATGAAATGTGATTTTAGGAAGACACAAACACATAAAAATGCCAAGTGAAATCATTCAGACACATGTCCATCTACAAACCATTCAAAGTCAAGTATAGGCAGCCTATGGACTGTAGGTAATAATGACATTGCATAAACAAAATGAATTCCCTAAATTTCAATGTGAAAACAAACTGAGTCAGATAAATTATATGCAATGTGACAGAGACCTGAATCTTGGTCTGAACTTTCATGTGTGAAAACACTCTAATTCTGACAGTGAGGGATAAAGCTGAGGAGTGAAACTCCATTACTGGACAACGCCATGCCAACAGACTCCGACCTTTGACCTGGACACCTGCTGCTGACCTTTTCTGTTTGTGGACTGGTGCTGCTTTCAAACGGCATTCTTTAGTACAGTGTGAGTGTGAGAGAGACACCTGCTGTTTGCAGCTGTGTGTCCTCAGTTGGCCCACAGTTTCTGAACCCCCTATGAACCCCCTATGGGAAACCGAAGGAATGTTCTTGTCCAGATGTGTCAACTCTTCACCTCAGGACGTCAGCATCCTCATCATCATCATCACTGCTGTTATTCTAATCTGATGAAGAGAAGCCAAGAAAAAGCCTAAACCTGCTGTGTGTCTTTCAATCATTAGCTTCGCCTACATGTCCTCAGCCATGTCATTTTAAGTAGTTCTTATGCTGATGTGTGTTTAAGTATTTATTTTTCTGATCAGTTTGGTTTTAATCAGTTCATTGGTTCTATAAAAATTAGTTAAAATATTATGACTGACATGTGGTTGGGTATATGGGAAAGAACTCGATATCACTGTTTCGCTTCCTAGACACATAGACTGGCCCCAAATGACATAACTAGTGCAAGACGGCAATACTTGTACCTTGGATTTTTTTTTAAGTTTTGTGCAATGCAAGGAAGTAGAGACACATACAGTGACGTTGTATTTCACTGTATGTGTGACATACAAAGTCACCATATTTCATGTAGCTCCCAGCCTGACTGTCAGACTGGGAACTACTCTTCAGCAGGTTGTCTTTTAATGGTTTTTGCCTCGGCCCCACAAACGTCCTGAGTCCCCCACTGGTCCATTCTTTCACATTTTTGAAAAATCTGAATAAAGACTGACATGGACGTCACAGACAGCAGCCTTGGCATTTGAGGGACACTGTGGACTGAATTGACTGGTGTCATTCTTCTTCTTTGCAGGAATGTCCTATAAAAGCTTCTGCCATTAGAGTGAAATAAAAGGAGCTATAAATTCATAAACACACAGCAGCTTTAAGAATCTTTTAGGATGACGGTCTCCTTCAGCCCGACGACTCATGTATTTGCAATGGCTCCGTGGTGACAAGAGGCCTCTGAAGTTAAACCTGCTGTGACTGGTTGATAAGTTCAGTGAGACTTAGTGCTGAATTACAGTTTTCAAAAAAAAACACTGACACACTGCATTAAGAATAATCCTGAAGAAACATGCTTCAAAATGAAGACACTCTTAACACTCACCTCCCTGTATGTGTACTGCATGCTCTCGTTCCCCCGATTGTCCTTTGTCCGTCTTTGTCCCCATCTTCCTGACGTCTATACTGTCAGACCGTTCGTGATGGCATCTCTGATGGTCATTTCATTTACACATCACACGTGATAACCTTGAGACTTCCCTCTGGAATTAATGAGGAGACATTTGTGAAGATGATTTGAATAATAATGCAGAGTCAGGATTATATAACATTCAATAAAACATATTGCTAAGCCAGACTGACTTTGAAATAACCTCATAAAATGATTATACTGGATGGTTCATATCTGTCATTTCTGCCTCTGTCAATGAGTCCTTGTATCACTGCCTCTTATTACCTCTGCCAACTAGTTTTCAGTTCAATTAGTTTGTTTGCAGTCTACCACAAATCATCCAGATTTTTGTTGTTTGTTTGTTTCTTTTTTCCTACGAGTCCCCATAGGGACTGTGTCTTAAAGTGATTAAAATTTGGCCATTAGAGATCAAAAGTCAAGATCAGGTAATATTCCCAAAACTCCAAAAAATGGTTAGCATTGAACATGCTTCTACATTTAAAAGCAATTCATTTTCCGCTGATGAATCTTTGCTAAATCAGAAAACTTTGGTTGAATATAGATGCTGCAGTCTGTATGAAAGTAAGTCTGTTCATGGCTAATGTGTGTTAACGCTGTGGTGGGCCTCAGAGAACCATCCAGTGGGCTGTGGAGGGTGTAGTACTTCCATTTTGCCTTTTTTTAAATTTGCAATTTTCAGAGTTAGTTATTTCTACATTTGTCATTTTGTTCTAATGTGTTACACAGATAGTTACCATTCCCCCAGATCCAGTGGTGCAAAATGGTTTTTGGAATGAAGAACTGAGGTGGGAGAAACCGTGCAGCTGCAAAAGAAACAAAGCAAAATAAATTTGGATTTTGGATAGTGTTAGTAAGCCAAAAGAAAGATTTTGTATATGTAGTAAAAACCTGTTATGGCCCAGTATTATTATTTTACTAATGTTATTAATTATCACATTATTGGCCAGAGAGACTGAAAGTCTACATTAAAGTTTAACTGAAGAAATGTGCAGAAACATTTATTAACATGCAAACACATGATTTTTGGTGGGCATAAACACAAATGCCTGGATTTGTGTTTATTTTTTTTTAATTTTATGTCTTATTGAGTCCAAACTGAGTGCTCTGCAGTATGTGTGGTCAAAGTGCTAACCGTAACCACAGCGGAGCTGCTCTCACAACAGCAGCATCATTAAAACGTTACAAGGTCAGCGTTATTTCGACAAGGAGCTCCTGGGACACACCTGCTGGGCGAGAGGAGCCCTACTGAATGAGAAGTCTGTGTTTTGGTCTCTCTGTCTGGACCAAGGTCACGAGTCAGACTGAACCCAGACACCAGACAAGACAGCCAGAATCAGTTTTTTATTGCAAAGTTTTGTTGTTGTTGTTGTTTTCTGTTCACAAGTTTCACAAGTGTTTCCAGTAAAAACATTTGTAAGGCTAACTTTAGCCTTCAGCCACTGCATATTTTTGCACCTACACATATATTGAGGGCAGAAGGGCTTTTTAAAATGATTTATATTTCCAAGCAGATGACACTACTCATACCAAGACCTTTTCATAAAATATCATATTCAAAATGGCTGGAAAATATTTTGTTTATATTACATTGACAAACACAGTAAACAGGAAACATACACTGACAGGGGACAGCAGCATTATGCAACATTAATCAGAAGGAAGGTGAAAGACTGAAACATGTTTTTATTGCAAATTATTCCAATACATCCATTATAAAAAAGATGAGTTGGTTATTTATCTGAAACATCTAATGCTAACACTCTTCACACACTGCTCTCATCTGCTTTAATATCCAATGGGAAGCCTCGCTGCGTACTCGTCATAGTGATGACTGAGAAATTTGCAGTGATTATTTGGGGGAATGATAATGGAATTAGCGATATCTGGGATTGTCGTTCAGTCAAATTTAGTTAAATGTTAAAACGGCTTGTTATGTGTCTCTATAAGAAATAAATCTGATCTCTTGTCACTGTGTCATTGTCACTTCTCCATCTCAGCGCAGTAGATCTTCAGCTCCTCTTTGTTCTGACTTGAAATCAGGGTTAATGAGGGTATCATGTTGGAGAAAGATAATTACTGCTTCGCTCTTGACTGTTGTGCCTTTTAGAGAGGCTCATTGATCTCTCCTGTTTACATGTTGTGTCTCTGAAGACTTGAGCTGTCTGTATACCAACAGTTGCCATAGAGTCTCGACTTAATCAGATGAACCACTCGAAATGTGCACATTTCCTCTCTTTCTTATGACGTCTCGTAATTGGACAGTCAACGGCTTGCATTAATTAGTATCATCTCCGAATACTGGTTGCATTCTTTCCATTAGGCTAGTTGCCACTCATTCGGATAATTTGTTAGTGAAGGTGCAGCATCAGGCTGAGGAGTATGTTCTTATATGTTGATGTGTATGTGTAGAAGCTCACAACAGCACAAAAAAAACGTGTGCATTTAATCCTGTTTTAATCACTTATCTCTTTATTGTGTCTCCATGTCTTTTATATAGTTTATCATTTGTGATAAACTATATAAAGGACTATAGATAAACTATAAAACTGTATTGTTGTGTGTTTGTATTTGTGGAAACATGGCTCAACAACAGTGTCCCGGACTGTGCCATTCAGGTTGACCGGCTAACATGCTACCGAGCGGACAAAGCTCTCGTCGAGGGACGTAAGATCCGTGGTGGTGGCCTCTGTGTTTACATCAATGACGCCTGGTGTCGTGATGCTGTTGTGGTCTGCAAAATCTGCTCACCACTGGTAGAGTTTGTGGTTATCAAGTGTCGACCACTCTACCTACCAAGGGAATTTACAGCCATACAGCCATACAGCCATACAGCTTGCTGCTGTTTACATCCCTCCCAGCTCCAACAACAGCAACAGGAGAGAGGCACTAAATGAACTGTATAAGCCCCTCAGTGAGCAGCAGAAAGCCCACCCTGATGCTTTTCTCATTCTGGCTGGGGATTTAAACCACACAGACCCAAAGAGTGTGTTTCTCAAACTACATCAACACATTGACTTTCCTACACGGGGGAATAACACATTGGACTGTGTTTACACCACCCAGAGAGGAGCCTACAAGGCCTTACCCCTCCCCCACCCCGGCGCTTCCGACCACATCACCGTTATGCTAATGCTGGCATACAGACCACTGGTTAAAGTCACCAAACCAGTTCGGAAGCAGGTACGTGTGTGGCCAGCAGGCGCTTCAGAGTCTCTGCAACCACAAAATGGCAAAATGGGTAAACGGGCGGCCACCTACAACAACACCACAGACCTCCAGGAGTACACAGAGACTGTCACTGCCTACATCACTAAGTGCATTGATGATGTCACGGACACTAAGACCATCACTGTTCTGGCCAATCAGAAGCCATGGCTGATAGGGGAGGTCTACCAGCTCCTGAAAGCTGTGAATGATGCTTTCAAAGCTGGGGACAAGGCGGGCCTGAGGACTGCTAGGGCCAACCTGTCCCGAGGCATCAGAGTGGCCAAGAGGCAGTACTCCAGGAGGACAGGTCTTCGCTTCAGTACAGCAGAGATACACGGAGTCTATGGCTGGGGATACGGACCATGAGGGACTACAAACATACACCACAGAGCTGTGACAGCTCCACCTCTCTGCTTAATGAGCTGATGACTTCTTCGCCCGATTTGAGGCAAACAACAGCAACCCTGCGCAGAATACTTCACCTCTCCCCGGTGACCAGGTGTTGACACTGTCCCTGGACAGCGTGAGGAGATCCTTTAGCAAGATCAACGCATGCAAAGCTCTGGGTCCTGACAACATTCCTGGTTGTGTGCTGAGAGACTGTGCAGAAGAGCTCACGGATGTCTTCACAGACATCTTCAACATTTCCCTGAGCCAGGCTGTGGTCCCCACATGCCTCAAAGCCACCACCATCATTCTGGTCCCGAAAAAGTTGTCATCCTTCTGCTTCAATGACTACCGTCCAATCACACTCACTCCCATCCTCATGAAGTGCTTCGAACGGCTAGGCATGCAGCATATCAAGTCTGTCTCCCCCCCACCGGACCCTTTTCAGTTTGCATACAGATCAAACCGCTCGACTGACGATGCCATCTCCACTGCCCTCCACTCGAAGCTGGACTCACAGGACACTTATGTCAGAATGCTGTTCATAGACTTCAGTTCAGCATTCAACACAATCATCCCACAACATCTCTCTCACAAACTGGACCAGCTGGGGCTCAACACCTCACTGTGCAACTGGCTGCTGGACTTCCTGACAGGGAGACCGCAGGCAGTACACATTGGCAGTAACACATCCAGCACCATCACTTTGAACACAGGGGCCCCCCAAGGATGTGTGCTGAGCCCCCTCCTCTTCCCTCTGCTGACCCATGACTGGAAACACAGACACAGGTCCAACCTCTTCATATTAAGTTTGCGCACGACACGATCGTAGTGGGTCTCATCAGCAACAGAGATGAGACAAACTACAGGAGTAAGGTTGAGCTGCCTGGCCACGTGGTGCAGTGACAATAATCTGTCTCTGAACGTGGAAAAGACAAAGGAGATTGTGGTGGACTTCAGGAGAGCGCACACCCAACATGCCCCTCTGACCACCAACGGTGCTACGGTGGAGCGTGTGAGCAGCACCAAGTTCCTGGGTGTGCACGTCACAGAGGACTTCTCTTGGACCAGGAACACCACATCTCTGGCCAAGAAGGCTCAACAGTGTCTCTACCTCCATCCACAAACTGAGAAGAGCTGGAGCCCCATCCCCCATCATGAGCACGTTTTGCAGAGGCACCATCAAGAGCGTTCTGACCAGCTGCATCACGGTGTGGTACGGCGCATGCACCACATCCTGCCGCAAGACCCTGAAAAGCTGAAAAGACCATTGGTGCCTCTTTCCCCTCCCTTGGCAACATTTACACCACCTGATTCACCCGCAAAGCTCTCTGCATTGAGGGTGATCCCACCCACCCGTCTCACAGCTTCTTGAGTCTGCTGCCATCAGGAAGGAGACTGCGGACCCTCTGGGCCAGGACCAGCAGACTCAAGGACACCTTCATCCACCAGGGTGTCAGGAAGCTCAACTCCCTCCCTACTCTGCCCCGCATTGTCACCCTCAGTCTCTGGAATCTGACCCTCCGCAATTTCAATCCTCTGTATGTGCAGAGCATATGGCAGGTTTGACAAATAAAGGTACTTTGACTACTTTGAATTTGACTTTGACTTGTGATCCTTGTGCACCTTGTCTTGATGTTTTGTATGAAAGGTGCTATCTGTATAGATATAAATGAATTAATTGAATGAAGTCAAGGATATTCTCATTCACGAGAGAAAAAGAGAGAGAGAGAGAGAGAGAGAGAGAAAACTTTTTCTGCCAAAGTTCACTACCCCCTTCTGGTCTGGAGTTTTTTTCTGATGTCCCATCATGCAGACAAGAACATATATATTTGTTTGTAGTCTCTTTACATCTTTGCCATGGATTCCATTGCAACTTTTTTGCCCTAATGAACTCAACGTGAGGCGACACAACTGGGAGTGTCTGCATCGTTCTCAATGTCAGATTGGCATGTCCCTGCCCCAAGGCTGAGCTCATTTCTTATCTACAATGTCATTCTTTTGAAAACCCAAAACTCTGAGGTAGGTGAAGATTGGAACATAGACCACATAGATAGTTGACCACAGATAGTAGACCACATAGATAGTTGCATCCAGCAGCGATATCCACATGGTGGGAAATGCTACAGCGTTTGGTCCTTAGTCCTGACAAATGTGCCAATATGATATGAAAAGTTCACAGGTTGCAGGCTGGATTCAGGTGGCTGATTTGTTGGTGCTCATTTATTTTAATGTGGCCCAGCTCTGATAATGGCTCAGGTGGTATTAAAAATACCCACATCAATTAATGGTTTAAACAGAAATTCCCACCTTCAACCAGCAATTCTCAGAAATCCTCAGAGAAGAAGCCCTTTATATGCACTTTCATGGGACATGATTTTTAGTAGTCACTTGCCATTGTACTGAGCTCCTGCCCAGACATCCAGCCAGCCAATCGCAAGCAGAGATCAGGAGACAATCCAGATGTTTTATCCCATTTTTATAGGATCAAATAATAAATCAAAGCAAACCAAACTGATCAGAAAAATGAAAACTTGAGAAGAACTACCTAAAATGACAGAAGTTGTCTTTTAGAATAAACATATTTGAGTACTTTGAACTTTTATTTTGGCTCATGCCGCCAGGTCGCAATCAAGATGCATTGGCTTCACATTTGAAGAGCTCTCATGCCGTCGATCTTTTTATACAATCTATGCAAACTGATTTATACAGTGGCTGTGAGAGCTCAATGCACTGTAATTTTAGAAGAGAAGTAAAAAGACTAAACACTCACAAATTAAATGAACATCATCAATTTGAGAAACACCAAGGAGAATAACATGAAAATGGATGTTACCAGGGGACACATGCAAGACACCTTTTTGTGACCAGTGGTGTTGGAAAATAACCTAAAATATAAGTTTCTCTCTTTATTTGAATTGGAAGGCCAATAATAAGCAAAATATAAAAACTAGGCTAGCAGGACACGTTAGTAAAATATTGTTGTCCATCACTTTTCCTAGAAACATCCATATCCATTGCCATCTGTGTTTCTCTATTGGTTGTGTTGTGTCTAATTGTATGAGTTTTCTTAAGTTGGAGTGCGTTGAGCTGCCGCAGATCCACAAAAACAAGACAATGGTGAGCTAAAACACCTTTTACCACATAGCTGACGTATTTAATCTCGCTAAAGGTTTGCACTCTCTGAGTTCTAAGAAGCTGACATTTTGCAGATGCAACATATGAGTCATGAGAGTTGTTTTAATATGGCACTGCAGGGTAGGTAGGATATAAAGTGATGTTTGTGGCTGCTGTTGAGACATGAATGGAGCTTAAGGGAGGTGAATGCATCAAAGCAAATTAGTGACTGCAAGGTTCACATGAGACATTAAGCGGGAGATAAACAGAAGGCCACCAGTTGCGTGGAGGGCTTGGAGCCTGCAAGGGATCGATCAGTGGCTTCTCACTAAAAGTCACGTCCCATTATTGCTTCTCCTTTTACACTGATGGACAAATCAGAGGCTGTCCCACGTGCAACTCCTCCCCGACCACAGACTCTTTATTATTATTTCTCATTATCAGGCAGCCAACTTCCCACAGCTTTTTAATTTTTCAATCTGTGTTGACCTTACTCCGCCACATGCCTCAGCTGTCTTTGGCTGAAGTGTAAAGAAAAACATGGAAATCTAAGTCGCTTCGGGAGAAAGGATTCTGAAGTTGCAAATGAGGTGGTGTTAAACAGCCAGACCTCTGCCTCCTTTGTGAATATCTCATGACAGACAGGGAGTGATATTCTCTTCACGATGGACGTAGATAACGGTCCCACAGGTGCTGATGACATACGAATCCCGAACAGGATCACCATGTCCACACTTCTGCAAATTAATTTGAGACTCGGGAGACATCAACCACACAAAACTCTGTAATTACAATTGTACTGGACGAGCAGCATGTATGCTTTAATGACACCTTTATGAGCAATAATGCTGATAAGTAATTGAAAAAGCAAATCCAGAATTCTCATGACACAGATATGGGGACAATAAAAGCCTATCTTCTCGTGGGATAAGAGGAACTTTTTCATGAGGCTGAATTAATTAAAAATGGACTCGGAACAGTACTGAGATGTCTGTGAAAAGCTCTACTACATGTGTGACCTTTAATGAAATTAATCGAAACAAAGAGGCAGTGGAAGAAAAAGAGCCATTCAGAGATAAACATGGGGGAGGGGGAGTGTGAATGTATGCAAATAAGAAAATAAGAATGGAATTGTTCATGTTAGATAGTTACAAGAACGCAAATGAAAAGAAAAAAAATGATTAAAAAAAACAACTCTCTTGACTCCAATGAAACTTCAACATATTCCTTTTGTAAATTCAGCTGATGTAGAAGAATGAGTGTTGAAGCCTTCTGGTGTTTGGTGCTTCCCTAAGGGATCAGCGGATGTCATCTCAATGTTATTTGTTTTTACGGTAGAAATTGTTATGGGTGTAACCTCCAGTGAGAAAGTGAAAGTTGTGGCAAGCTAGTTATTCCTATTGATTAACGATCAGCTCTAACGGAAATGGTCCTATCTTCTCATTCTGTCTTCTCAACATATTCTCATGAACGCTTGGTGTAATTTGCTACGAAATTTAATGTGTCTTCTCGTACAAATGACCTGCGCAGACAATTGATTAGTGCGCATGTACAAACCTCGGCAGAGCACAACCATGTCAGCCCCTGATACGTCGTGTGAAATTCATTACATCGTTCCTGCAGGTGTTGCTTCCATTCCACCTTTTACACTTTTGCTGCCTTAAATATGGATGGAGAAACAACCGATAAACAGATGATTAAGGCTCACTGTGCTGCTGTTGAGAGTGGGGGGTTTCTGCTTTTGGGATGCTGCTATGGGTGTCTTCTTTTGGGTTGGCTGTCCACTGGCTGTCCCATTTTGTTGGAATGAGAAGTCCCCTCCGTCTCCTCCATCCATCTTGTCCCATTTATGTTATTGACAGAAAATTGCTCAAAGATATTTTCCCCCGATTGTTTTCTCATTTTATGTAATTCACCTCATCACATTGACGTATGTTGAAATCATCTTCTGATCAGTTTAAGATTCTAGATGCTCTAAAAAATGTTCTGATTGCCATCCAGTCAATACTGCACAGATTCTTTTCACTGGCGGCACTTTGGAGGAGGATCTCCATGTTTTCCTTTAATTTGAGAATTGTCATATACTTGACACATTATGGGAGGATCCAAGGGCATGGATCCTGGAATTTTGAGTGCCATTCTAGTTGTTTTTGTTTATTCTAATTACATATGCATTCATTGTGTATTATTAGTGGCATTTTTCTTTTTTTTTAGGATGTTTTTTTTGTACTGTTTTAAGTTTTCTTTTATATAGCTGTTTGTAATTACTGGTTTAGATAAGTACGACATACTTAAAAACTATACATATAGATTTTTCATCATGTATGAGTGTATCAAGAACATTCTGTCTGTACATTCTGTGAGAATGAGCTTTCTTTCAGAGCAATGAAACTAGTAATGTCGCTCGTGTTCTGAAGGTTCGGGCTCCCTCCACTTTTTTTATCAAGGCATTATCTTCTTTTAACAAACGTAGGAGTGGTTCGCCTATACTGTTCAGACAAGCACTACTCTCCCCTTTATGTACACGCTCACATGCAGGATCTGTATTTTTCTCGCTCGGGTATATATAAGAACCCAAATCATCACAGAGCGCAGCGTAGGATGTAGAGGTCATCCGCAGAGCTGATCACAGCCAGGCCGAGGGGAAACACAGTGGACAGCGGGATCAAAAGCATCCGGAATTAAGACAAATATCGACCAAGGCAGCTTTTGAAAAACACATGACACAGGGAAATGGAGAGTTGAACAGACTTAAACATTAATGTAAAAAAAGAAAAAACCTCGGTGGGTATTCAGATCACGTGAAGCTGTGGTGTGAGTCTGAACAAGATGAAGTGGCGTGACACAGAAGCACTCTTCAAAGCCGACGAAGCAGCATGTTGTTGCATTGTAAAAAATGTGTCTTATCCCAGCAAGGTTGTGAATGTGAGTGTACGCTTTTGAAGCGTATAAAACAGTTATTTTCTAGGTTTGGCAGTGTGACCGTATGTGCAGGTTTTAAATGCAAATTTGCGTCACAAACAGTAAAAAAACATTCATCCACGGATATATTTCATGTAATGCCGTGTACACATATGCAAAGATCAGATTCTATTCTAAGTACATGGTATTTTCGCTGTCAAACTTAACCAAGCACCTTATTATCATTGGCTAAACATATCTAGTTCCATAACTTAACTAACAACAACCAAGAGGTTTTAGTTCATTAGTGCATTCCAGAAAGTCAGAAATATTAAGGTGCCTTTCAGATAAGCCCCTGAAGCTGGAAATCTAACCAGTAAAGAGAAATATGCAATCATGTAATGGATGAAGATTCCACATCCATGCAGTTGTACATTCTTGGATTCATGTGCTTTGAGGTCATAAAGTGGGAACAACATGGATGTTTCAAAGAGGATTGATTGATTTCTATTAGTGATTTTGTCCCAGATATGTTCCTGCAACAGCACATTCCCTAAAACCACTCAAATTTCATCTTCAAAACAAAAGATGGAGAGACCATATTTCAATTTGATTGCTATTCAGTACATGAATTAATAAAAAAAATATCTTACCATTAACCAAACATTGACTTTAGCCTGCCATGTTCATGCAATGTCATGTCAGCATATCATGTTGTGTTATAAAATTATCTCAGAGTTTTAAATTGGTTTTCCAACATAAGAAGCTATTCATGTGATTTATCTCAGTGGGAAAGTTGTTATTGTGGATATTCTGTCATCACATGAATGCAGCAGCAGAGCCTAACCAAGCAGGTTTGGTTAGGCTGTTCATTGTCACAAATTCTTAAAATGACTTTGTTTTAACATTTATGTGTACTCTGTGTGTACTATGTGTTCAGATTGCAGCAGTGAGGAACCTGATAGATCTAGAATTGATTTTAAGGTTTTATTGATCCGATATGGGCTGACACATAGCTTCAGATCGTCAAGAGTGGGTGTTTTGACCATTACTAAAATGATGCTTAAATCTGAAAACCAATTTTTACAGTTTTTATGTGATGGTGTTTTCTTTGTTTTGTTTTGTTTTGTCTTTCTATAATCTTGTCTTCTTTTCTGTTGGGCTATTTGCTTTCACCCTTTTAAACCATTCGACTTCTATTGCTCTATATTTTTTAACCTGCTGTCCGTCATTGCCTTTTGTCTTTTTCATGTGCTATTTTCTTTTTATTGTATTGCATGTTTTGTCTTTTGATTTTTGACCTTATTTTTCTTTACTCTTGTTACTGTTTGACCTTTAGATAAGAGCTTGTCTCTAAGACATGTGAATACGCTTTGTTCCCAACAACAGCCAGAGCATTTTAATGGTTCTTTTGTTTGTCATGTGATGGAAGCATCACAGTGATGCTTCCATTAAGGTTTGAGCAGCTGTTAACGAAAGCCGACGTCCTGACAGTGTCTGCTGTGACTTACACATACAACATACAGCTCACCTGTGACACCTCACCTACTGCCAGAGTATGGAGGACAATTGTCATATGAGTAATATTAAAGGATTTCCTTAATTAATAGCTAAATTAACTATAGTAAGTAAAATTAAATTAACACATTTGAAATCAAATTTATTAATCTTTTATAGTTGTGGTTACAAAATAATGAAGTATTTTATGTTCTAATAGCCAATAAAAAAAAGAGGAATTATAGAAACATCTTACAAATGAAATGTTATCCCATCAATATGTAGTTAATATTACAAAGGAATTTACAAAAGAGTCAAGAAATGCAGCATTTAAGAGCACATTGATGAATTAATTATTAATAAATTGGAAAAGTTCTCAGTTTTATTGTAAAATTAGCCATTAATTTAGGAAATCTTTTTATATTACTCCCATGACACTTGTGGTCCTCCATACCAGAGCCATTTTACTCTGCAGTTAAAGCAACATGACATTTTCCTGCTATCAAACCTCACTCACATCTTTAATTCATGAGCACTATTCATATCAAACAAATGTCTTGCAGGACACACTGCTGTTCCCGTCACTGTGGATGTTTTTAGATATTTTTTCAATGCTTTGATCTTAACTTTGTATATAAGACTATGAAATTTTGGTTTATTTTGAAACATGATAAATTTACATGGGATTAGTTGGAAAACTATGATATACAAAAAAATAAAAGAACCAAGGTCTCATTTATAATCATTTTTTTTAAAAACAGAAACAAGTGCAGAGATCAGTGACGGCAATTCAACATCAAAATTTGTCAATTAAGTAAAAAAAAAAAAAAAAAAATCAAAAGTATCTTTGATAGTCACAGTTACTCCATAATCTTACTGCAGACCAGTAAGGGAGGATCTGGACTAGATTCATTTAAAGGTCAATTTTTCAAGTCATTTCAGGTCACTGGAGGTCACTGCTAATCGAATCTACATGCACTTTGAGGACTTTGGACGAGGCCTCGGGGGTCCTGTGAGGGCAACTGATGCAATATGGGGTAACAGGGTCGCTATGATTTTGTGCCAACACAACAGTCAAACAACTTCTCAGTGGGTGTCTGACTGAGACCAGGTTGCCCCTTGTCTCCGATAAATTAATGACATTAATGGACAGGATCTCAAGGTGCAGCTGAGGTGAGGAGAGAATTGATTGGTTGGGAGCTACAGAATTGTGAATCTGTTTTTTTGTTTGTTTTTTTTGTGGGGTTTTTTGTAGTAGGTGACATAGTCTTTTGACTTCATCGGCCTGTAACCTTCAGCATCTTCAACTCTGAGGCCCATGTTCTCTGCGAGAACACCCCTAAGAAAAGGAGTATCTTGGGATCTTACTCAAGAGTGACATGACTCAAAGATGGGCAGGCAGCTCAGCGTGGCGTCAGCTATGATGTGGATGTTGCACTACACTGTGGTGAAGAGGGAGCAGAGACAAAAAGGCTCTCAATTTACTAGTCAAACTAATTTCCACCACAGATCTGTAGTGCCTGGAAGAATGAGACCTTGGATTTAAGTGGCCGAAATGAGTTTCCTCTATAGTGTGGCTGGGCTCTAATGGGTGAGGAGCTTGGACATCTGGATGGAGCTTGATAAAAAGGACAGACCTTCTCCTTTGCTTCAAAAGAACCAAACTGAGGTTGTTTAGGTATCTAAATTGAATAGGCTACCTCCTCGACACCCCCCTTTGAAGGTCTGCCACGTATGTCCAAGAAGGAACGAGGAGAACAGAAATTTGTCAGGGAGATTATACATGCCATCTGGCCAGGAAACTCGTTGGGATTCCCCAGAGGGTGCTGGAAAGCGTTGTCTGCTTAGCCTGCTGCCACTGCAACCCAACCCTGAGTAAGTGAAAGATAATGGTTGGACTGAGGGAAGTCAGTGTCTGTGCTGCACAAGAGAAATAAAATAATACATTAATAACACCACGTTCACAAAGTTTGTGATTTGTGTTATAGTTTACAGAAACAGGGATGCCAAATGAAAAAAATATTTCATGCTGCTGGGGCGCCAATAAAAATAAATGTTGTTATTATTGAGTTGCAAGGAACTGTTAGACATTAAGTTTATTTATGACTTTAATACAGGCACCAGATTTTCAGAAGACAGGAATGTACAGAGTTGAACTGTGTATCCGCGGGAGATGTGGACTTTGGATATGTGTGTATTTATTATATTCTACCTACTGTTTGGTTATTACAAACATACAGGGCTGTAAAGGTCCTAGCGTGCCACATGCTGAAGCGTCAGGGACACAGTGTTACTAAATCTGATGAGAACATGAACAGAAACTATCCCTCAAGAAACGACAAGAGGAAAAAAATCCATGAGAGTGACTTGCGGGATCAGCAGTCCAATCATAAAATCTGATGTTTGAGAAAGTTCAGCCTCACATGTGATGAAATAGAAATGATGATGGGTTTTTTTTTTAATCTTGCTTGGGGTTGATAATAGAGAAAATTGTTTCATTCAAGCAGTCTATATCAAGTTATTAGATTCTCTTGATCACGTTCTATTCAAAATGTATTATCTCTAAATAGTATTTCAAATCCAAAGCAAATTTTATTTGTATAGCCCAAATCACAATTTACATATTCTCACTGGGCTTTGACAAGCTGTGCAGATTTGTATGTATTTGTATACAGATCTCTATTTCACCTGTGGGATACTGGCTAACTGTGACACATAGAATTATTTAGACTTACAAAACGTTATACACAACAATAAAACAATTTTGTTAAATATTTGAAATTTCATCTTTTCTTGTCCAATAGCCTGTGCATGTATTCAGTTGATGCTTCAGCTCTGTACAATCACTTGATTTTTCATCTGTTCAGTTATTCGGCTGTGAAAGTAATCTGATATTCAGTTCAATTCAACATTTCTGACTGTGGATTTTAAGAAGAGCACACATGAGATAAATCTGATAAAGTAGTTATAGGCTTCATTTTCAATTTATATGTCATAATTTGACGACTAGCCTGCGAAGAAATGAAATAACGAATCTTAAAAATAATTTAGGTTACAGATTAAATGACAATCTCTCAGAGGGCAAAGGTGTGTAGTTTGTGTAATTAATCGTAGCCTGTATGTAGCAGCTGGCACAACTTCAGAATCGAGCTCTAGGAAATGTCTTTGAACACATGTAGGAGCAGCCTACTGTATTATTGCTCATCTTCCCTTCACAGCTGCATAAATATCACTCTTCTTTTGTCCACCACTCTGTACAAAAATCCCTCTTCAGTGCATCACTCTGGACAGAGTAACCAATACTATACACCAGTTACACACAGACATTTTAAGGACTCCAGTGTAAAATCTCTTCTCTTTCATGATGAACACTTTTTTCCTGGACACTTGAGTTGCCACACACTTTTTTTGCATTCTAAATTGCTTTACTTTTCAAAATTTGGCTCTAACTTGTCTGGGACTTGACTCCCTTGGAATTCTGGTTAACTCCCAAAACTGCGCTGAAAACATGCACGCATGAAGAGTTTGCATGCTGTATCCACAGAAACAACATCAAACACAAGATTTGATAAGCTGAGTTTTGCAGTTTTGATAAGCTGATAGCTGAGTTGGATTGAAAATTGAATGACAGTCAGTGTGGCCAGTTTTCATTTTTGTGTTTTAAAGTGTTTTAAATAAAGACAAGCAGTGAATAACAGATGATAAATCTGTAAGGAATTTGAAACATCAAAAGGAATTCATCATAAAGGGTTCAAACAGGTGTGCCAAAGATTTTCAAAAAACACAGACGGTAAAAGCTTGAGGTGGAACAGACACCCAGAAACAACCATCATTACAATCACTGAGACAGCGTGCTGCCATGCACTTCACAGCCAATCACACAGTTGTACCAGTTAAGCAGTGGATTAAAGGTCCTTATTTTGAAACCAATTACTAATGAATGAAACAATATCAATATCAATATCAATACAACAAATCAATAAGGCGCAATTTAGAAAAGGTGAAAAAGATTTTGAAGAAAGTGAAGGTTTAGGAGAGGCAATATACCTAGCAATTTCTTTTCAGACATATTTTCTTTAAAAAGGATATAAAAACTGGAAAAGTGCGGCACAGTGGTGCAGTGGTTAGCACTGTCACCTCACAGCAAGAAGGTCCTGGGTTCGATTCCCGGGTCAGGGCCTTTCTGTGTGGAGTTTGCACGTTCTCCCTGTGCCTGCGTGGGTTCTCTTAGGGTACTCCGGCTTCCTCCCACAGTCCAAAAATATGCAAACTGGGGGTTAGTTTGTTAATTGGTCACTCTAAATTGCCCGTAGGTGTGAATGTGAGTGTGGATGGTTGTTTGTCTCTATATGTCAGCCCTGCGATGAACTGGCAACTTGTCCAGGGTGTACCCCACCTTTGCCCAAAGATGCTGAGATAGGCTCCAGCCGCCCCCCCCCCCGCAACCCCTAACAGGATAAGCGGTAGAAAATGGATGGATTATAAAGATAGAACAAAAAAGTAATATATAATTTTTTCCAAATGAAAAAGTTATTTGATGTTTTAAGACACTTATTAGACACTCCTGCATGACGGTAGCCTCTAAACCTGGATCCCCCCCCCCCAAACCTATTCGGCCTCCCCCCCCCCCAAACCTATTAAATCATGAAAAAAAACAGTTATCCCAGACTAGTTCAGTACAGCTGTTTATTCTTTAGCTGATGAAGCATGCTTTCTTAACGAAAGGGAGACTGCAGTGGGAGTCCTGGGGTTGTGGCAGTAGCAAATGGCCCACGTCAGGTTTGGGGGTCCTTAACAACTTTTCAATGTATGTTGTGGACGTAAAAAATATTTGTTGCCACCAGGACAGAGAAAATATTGACTTAAACCATCACTGTAACTTTCCTATTTTTAGATTATAGTGCACTGTTGTGTATGGTTTGCACATAGAACCTTGTCAGTGCATGCTTTGGACGCTCTCACTAGGACTTTGTAAGTAGTTGTACTGTAATGGCTGTTGTTTATATAATGTGGCAATGGGGGCTCCAAATAGTTATATCATTAGAGTACCAAAGTGGCTAGAGTGACTGCTGCAGGCATCACATCAGTTTACACACTGAAAAGAGCAATTCATAACAAAAAGTAACATATAATCTCTCCTGATATAAAATTCAAACATTCTAAAGAATTGGATTTAATAAAATACATAAACTGGTCCAGTCACAGTGGAAAACTCTCAGGAATCAGAAAAAAAACATGATACAGCAGTTAAAGCACAGCACAGGCACCATGTAGTGAAATATTAATCACAACATACGCTGTGAAATCTCTACTTTGAGTTTTCTAATCTACATACTTTTAATATAAATTTTAGTTTAATATTAATTCAA
>KV751399.1:1418032-1440737 GCA_001698575.1 Mola mola
ATAATAATAATAATAATAATAATAATAATAGTAAAAACAAAATAAAAATTAAACAACAGCCTGAAAACACGTCACTGAAAGCACTTATTAGATAATAAATGAAGGTTTTCCGTTTTGAATCAATGTACAAAGAAATGTTTAAAATGCACCCAATTTCAGTTTGGCCGCCATTGCATGTGTATGTTATCTACAGTTTGTTTCAGAAGATGGAAATGCACCAAAAAGCTGTTTTCCAACTGCCAAATAAAACAGAAGAAGTAGTACTTTAGTTTTAGTAACGGTTGTGACTGATTAACTCCTATTTTCAAATTTACAGATCTCATCGATAAACATAAGAGTGTCCATGGTGACACCCCATTTACAAGAGTTCCGCAATGGCCGCCAGAAGCTCTAACATCAGCCAGAGGTCACACCATGTCTGTCGTCCATCGTCAAGGCTCCAGAGGGAGACTCTATGCGCCTCAGAGCCATGCAAGTTGGAGGAAAACATTCTCATTGAAAAACAAGAACCCCCAGGCCTCTGCTGGACATCCCTCCATTTCTGCCTCTTCTTGTGTTCATCTGTCTCACTCAGAGAATATGTCTCCAAGTACTTCCGTGGCCAGCTACCGCAGAGGACAGGAAAGTGTTAAAACTACCACTTCATCATCAGGAATCTCTCCTCTTAAGAAGGAAGGACATGTAAACAGTGTCACACAAATTAGGGAGGACGCTAAAAAGGGGACAGCTGTGTCTAAGCATGAAGAGGGAAAAGTAGGTTCAAGTTCAACACTGGCGCAATATGAAATGCTTCAAACACAGATTCAAAAATCTCAGCAGAGGCCTGAAAGTATGGGTGTGGTCCTGCCAGAAAAGAAAAGCGTTGATTCTTCAGATGTTCCCTCTCTGGTCAAAGTAAACACCATAGCAAGTTTACAGAACAAACCTTCCCTGATAAGCAGAACTCACACTGACACTAAATTGACGATTACCACAACAACATCAGATGTTCACACGACTGGTAATACTGCACCACCTCTTGGTGCCCTCCCTAGAATATCAAAACATCCATCCGGTCACCTCACATCTCACAGCATCCATCGCCAAGGCAGTGCACCTCTTTCAAAAAAATCCAAGTTCATTTGGGTAAAGAGCCAGAATGTTGGAGCAGTGGAGCCCAACCAAGCAAGCTGCATTCCCTCCTCCACTGTCAAAGCTGCTACTGCTTCCCCAACGACATTCTCGAAAGCTGGAGCTGCTAGTGGAAGCTCCCATGTATTCACTGTCAATAAAAAAACCCCTGCCAAAAAGCCTCTGCGAAAGCCAAGCCTGGTTACTGCGGCTCTGAAATCCTCCAAATACAAATGGGTCTCCTCCTCTGTTGGAGGTCAAACTAAAATCTCTCGAAAGTCATTGTCACCCAAACCCTTAACTTCTCCCCAGAGAGCCCTGGAGAAAGGCGAGGCCACCAAAAAAGTCAGAGCAGTCTCAACCCCCTCTGCTAAAATCAGAAAAGAAGTCACAGACTCCTGGGCCACTTCCTCCCTGAGTAATCGTTACCGATGGAAGGCTGGGGGTCAGAGCACCGTGCCAGCTGTGACAACAGGAGCTATAGTGTCTCGCCGTAGATCTGCCTTCCACTGGACATCAGAAAAAAGCAACAGAGGAGTCAGAGGGGGCTTTGGTGGGCCCTCGTTTATAACCCATCGTACTTCTTTAACGCTGCCCTCCTCCTCCTCTCCTACTGTGTTCAAAATCCGCAGCAGGATGAAAATCATTCGTAAGACTGCTAATAGGTAAGTAAATCTGGTATGTGATCTGTGCATTCACATTCCACAAGGTTTATTTAGTTTTTTTTAATCAATCTCTGATGATTTTGCTTCAATTAGTTTAGAGTAACTCTCTTGCCAAAAGGCTGCAGCAAAAGATATTTCTTATTATCATTTGCTCATGTAGCCTCTACTGTTTCTGATGAAATGCTTTAGCCCATTGTCTTGTGGCCGCAACGGTGGTGGGTCAGAGAGAGTAACCAGCCCATCAGCATTGAAGTATTCCCCACGAGGCCGAACACACGGCTCCATCAGGATTCCTGCAGGAGTGCGGAGGACACCCTCCAGGGACCTTGTGTCCTTTGGTCGACACAAGCTGAGGCGGCTCTCCACCTTCTCCTCAAGGACGAGTAAGACGCACACACTGCAGTACCGCTGTGTTCAAATCAGAACATTTATTTTACAGTTTTTCAGGAGTTTGCTGTGACCAATTACACTAATGAGTTGCAGGGCAAATTTTCATCCAGGGAAAATTGCATTACATCTTTAAAGGAGAACAAATAATCTGGCTAATTACAGTGCAGCTGTGCTGTAGATGGTCCTGTGGTATAAAGGCTGGAGCCATGTGGTTAATTTAGAATCTTTTAATGGTAAAATACTTCGCAATGAAACTTTCCATGTAGGTCTCCCTCAATACTAGTGAATGAAAATTAAACCTAATGTCCATTTGTTGGTGCACTAACAGCTTGTATTGGCCAATAACTAACCAACTGTACATCAAACACTCATCCCGTTTACATGTCTGCTGATCTGACACTACTCAGACACTTGGAAAAACTGATTGGTTTATTTCTATTAATAGTTTTTTAAACAAAATGTTGATGTTTTTTCTGCACTGGTAAGCTGGAAGGTTTATACTCTGAAGCTATTTCTAATGTGTTGTTTAAAGCATGCTAATCTGCAACACTCAAATGATTCTGACATCCATCATGTTCTGCCACAAGAAATATAGTATGTTACAGATCTGATCAGAGGTTAGTTTTCTGTAGCTGGGTCGCTGTGGCTCAGGGGGTTGAGTGGTTTTCCAGTGATTGGAAAGTCAGTAGTTTGAACCCTGGCCTTTGCAGTCTTTGTGTAGAAGTGTCCTTAAGCAAGATGCTGATCCCCAAATTGCAGCTGTTGCTGTGCTGTCGGTGTATGTGTGTGTGAATGGATGAATGCAGACTTATAGTGCAAAGTCCTTTGAGTGGTCAAGAGGACTAGAAAAGTGCTATATAAATGCAGCATTGTATCCTCTTTGCCAAATAAATTACGTTTCGTGTTTTGTTCTGACCATTCATATGCCTTGAGGGTGAATTACATCTAATTATAGTGTAGCGGTCAAAGCTCACTGTGGACTCAGAAAACACATTTTTGGCCATGAAGTATAACAAAAGTTAACCCAAATGGCTAATAGGATCAAATGATGAAGTGATGACATGTTATATCCAACAGGTCAAAGGTCAACTTCATTGTGACATCTTGCAAAACAGGCCTTTTCGGACCATAACTCAACATTGTAAATCAGGAACAGAAGTGCAAATCAATACACTAAGAGCAGCGACAGTGTATACATACTTTTATTTGGATCACATTCTTCCAGAGCGCCACCAGCTTCTTGCTAACATACAGTCATACACTGCTGCCTACATAGCATATTTGTAGTATACCTCAGCTCTTACAAAGTGCGTACTCTTGCTTATGGTATTACTAAGGATTGTGGGTCAGAGTGGTTAGAAAACAATGCTGGTAGTATGATGTACTGAAAAATGTGTTGGGTAGCATTTGGTAATGCACCAAATCTTTTCCAGGCATACTAAATAGTCTGGTAGTTTTGGCAGTAGGACAGAGACAGATCATTGACCCCTCAGTTGTGGTTCTGTTACATCCATCTCCAGCAGGGGGCAGCAGCTCACATCCTTATAGTCTTTGTAGAGGCTTTGTGCTACTGGCTGTCACCAGTGAGGTTTACAGGCAGATTATAAGAGGAGGAGGGGGGAGGTTAATTGATTGCCCAATTCAGCCGTGATGGCGAACAAGTGCCGATAGCGGGTAATTTGCAGAGGTAGATTCAGGCAGCGCCACTGCTATCAAGCCCTGGCACTGCTCTCCCTCCAGTAGATTAAAAAAAAAAAAGGAGCTAATGCATAATTATATTTTTGCAAATTGGATTGTTTTAGCGAACTGTAGAATATTGGCCCAACCTGATGGAAAGCAATTATTGTTTTTACAGCCCCCTCCTCCTCTTGCCCCTCCAACCCTCCGGTCATGCTGCATGTACCCTACATGCCTCCTGCCCATCTTGGTGTAATCTCCCATTCTCAGTGGAGTCAGAAGACATTAGAAAAGCCATCACTATTAACATTAGGTTTTATTCGTCCCAGTGGCTCTGCCTTTATCTGGCTTTCTCTCATTCTTTAACTTGTCTGTCCCCCCACCCACCACCACCATCACCTCCACCACCACCACTTTTAGCTTCCTCTTTATCATTTCTTCATGTATCGTCTGTCATGTGTTGGACCTGAATGGCCTTACAGCAGGAACACATGCAGGTCTAATTAAAGAAGGGGATTCAGAATTGGAGACATAGGAAATAGCAGAGATAAGGTGAAGGCAGAGGAAGATGAAGCGAGGGGAGCTGATTATAGGTGTCTGTGCTTTCGATAAGAGCAACTAATAAAGAGCAAATTGAATTACTAATGATGGGAAGTGGAGTCCCTATAGATGAGCCTGTTAAAAGCCAACCTTATGACCACTCACACATGCATGATAATACACTCACAAACAATGTGTCTTAATTTCCTCCTCAATGGTCAGCATTAGCTGCTCCTCTCTGCATCTGAGGGGCTGCTGGTTCTGTGGCCGCTTATCTGTAGTTTAATTTAAAGACGGCATAAACCCAAGTAAGCTTTAAGGACTGTAATGAATCGAGAAATGTGTGCGCAAATGTATACATCTATATGTGTGGGCTGGGAGACAGCCATGCAGCTATGATAATCTAATAAAGCAGATAAATGTCAGAAACAGATGGAACCACGGAGAGCAAGAGTGCTGAGCTGAGCGGCTTGGAGTCCCATGCGACAGGCTCCTGGAGGGTCTCTATCTCATCTGGTTTCTGTTCTCCCTCTCGATCGCTCATCCACTCTCAGTCTTTATTCTCTTGGTAGCTGTCTTCGCTGCTCTGCTAATATCCCTCATGACTTTTTAAAGCACAGTACTGTATATTACTTCTCAAGCATTTCCTGACTAATCTTATTGTACTCTAGGTGTGAACTTCAGACAATTCATCTGAATCACTTCCTGAAGAGTCAAATGAACATCAGCAAGTCTAATATTGACAGAAGTTAGAACTATGCCAAGGAGGTGTGTGTTTGTTTTGTTTGCAAAATTATTGGATAAAACTGGGTGGGAGGATGTGGTATGGGATGTAAACGAACCCATTACATTTTTGTGTGGATCTGGGTCAAGTGAATTTTCATTTTAAAGGATTGTTGGTGCTTGGCAGTACAGTGTGCTCTATTGAGTTCCATTCTACTGGTTATTGGTTACTTTGTTCTTGACGTTTTAGGTAATCTTTTTAAAATATTGAGCAGTAGTTAATAGAATGCTTGCTGAGGTCTTTTAAAGCTCACCTAAGTTTAGTCTGACCTCAGTGTGAAGAGTAACAGCTGATGGCAGAACTCTTTTTCAAAGACACTTGGTGACGACACAGGTATTGACTGAAATAATCCATTACCTACCAAGTAGTATCAAAATCACTCCAGTGTAATTCTTCCTGTATGCAATAATGTTGTATCAAAATATTTAAAAAAAAATGTATATTTTTTTCTCACAGCCAGTCACCACGACCGTTCTTTGATTTAACGTCTGAACGGCCCACTTCTGCTGCAGCTAAAACCCATACAGTGTGTATTTTGAAGGTGAACAGTTTCTATGACTGAGTTAGTAGTTCATTAATGGCATTTTAGCCAGTGAATGCAAGATATTAAATGAGATCACCCATCTGAGTCTCATTTAAAGTACTGGTCTTATTATTTTTTAAATTAATTTAATCTTAATTTTGAACACTCTTGGATTATACTGTGCATTCCCTTGAAGTAATTTTTATATAGAATTTATTAAACTGTCAGTAGATTATTATGTCCTTATAGGTAAATATGATTGCGTAATGTAAAGGGTACAGAAAAAGCAGTGGTGTTTGGATTGGTTCGTAATAAACCTTCCTTTAATTATAGGATGCCGTTTGTGACTAGGCACCAATGTTAAATGTTTCAACTTTAAATTCTAAAAAATAATATTATGTAATATAAAATGTATGCCATTGAAATTTACAACAAACTTTCTATAGTAGTACATCACTTTCATTATTAGGTTATTAATGTTCAGGAAGTAGCTCTGCAAAACCTGCAGTTTTTGGACATTAGTTTTCATCTTTGTTCTTGTATTCACATGAAAGTATAATGATGACAGCATCATTGATCCTAATTGTTTCTGTTTGCTGTCCCAGGTAGATTACTGCCTACACAATTGATATATTTTCTCACAATTTCGCAATATAAACTGGGTCTGTGATGACAGAAGATTAAATTACTGTTGATTTTGGAAAGTCATAAGATATCACCTCTGGTTTGGTGTCTCATATTTTCCAACTCACAGATGCATAACTCAGACAGGACCTGGAACTGGAACTGTGTCTTATCACAAACCTGTAGCAACACACCTTAATTTTTAATGCAGACTTTTGCTTTGATAATGCAGTGATGTTTTCTGTATTAACTGTGAGTATTTACATGTTTAGTTCTCAACTGGTCTCTCTTTCTCACACACTCATAGATTGTTAAGCTGTTTGTGTGTTACAACAGCAGTCTCTCTTTTACAGTGGCACTGCTGCTATTTCATCTTTGATATTTAGTCCATTTCTGTTGATGAATGAAAAATGACTGCCAGTTTGTCTTTGGATTACACACAGCCCAGCCTGTCCTTTTCTGACTTGTGCTTGGCTAGACACATGTTTATTTATTTTTGTTGATTTGCATCACACTCTGGTTCACACTGGCTCCAGTTTCTCCCACTTTTCCTTCATGCTGCAGCCACTTGTCCTGGCCTCTTCTCTCTTACACACACACACACACACACACACACACACACACACACACACACACACACACACACACAAGCACGCCTATATAGGACTTTAACTCACTGTTTGTTTGGACAACACAAGCTCACAGGTGGTGTTGCTATGTGAGTTCTGGAAGCGTCACTCTATATCTAATGCATGTGTGCGTTGATCTTTCTCAGAACTTTTTATCGGTCAAATGATTTTAATAGTGTATGTCTGTGTGTGCCTGTGGTGTGTATGATTCTCCCATCAGCTGCTTCTCTCCATACCGTTCCCAGAATGCCATTCCCTAGTGCTCTCAGAGTATCATTAGTTGGACGACACATAAACATTTGCACCTAATGCACAGACATGCCACAGCATGCTACTCATTCCTTGGCACTTTCTCAGGCTCTCTGTGTCAAACAGGTGGACCTCTGTCTTGTCTTTCTGTCTGCTGATTTCTTTCTCTTCCTTTCTTTTTATATCTGCCACCACTTGTCGCAAACTGACACACGCACGCTGCAAAACATGTGCGCCCACAGACATGCAAACGAACCCCAGTGATTTAGGCAGAAACTAGGGGTGATTTATCTGGCCAAAAAATAATCTCATGATACATTTAAACACAATCAGGATTTAAGATATCATTTCTTTTTCTTTGTTTTGCATTGTCCTGAAGACTGTAGTCATAATTTCTTCAATTGAAACATTCATCAAAACATAAAATTGCAACGGAGCTCCTCATTTCTTATATTGCTTTGTAGGACTGTTTGAACAAAATTCAGGAGATTAATATAATTTGAATGAATAATTAGAAATTCATCTGTCTCAGTCTTTTAAACACAATTCTTCGCATTTGTCACAAACATTCACTTAAACTCAAGTATGAACTGATAACATTTTTGGCGTCAAAGGTCAAGGTCAGGTTTATTCTCAAGAATTTATACACTAACTATGCATTTGGGTTTACACAGACCAAAAGGATATATTCCAAAAATTCCTGATGTGTACTTGAAAACAACAGTCACAACAAAGATGGCATCACAGCAGGAGAAATGTAAGGGTGTCACCATGAAAGTATTTTAGAAGTTTGGTGGAGATTGGACTCGTAGTAATAAAGATTTTGCTGAAAATCTAAATTTTTGTGGCCAATTTTGATGTTAGAAATTGCTTCAGAACTGTAGAAGCCTTTCGGATGAGAGGCAAAATGTCTTTAATGTCTCTAATCTGCCCGTAAACAAGATAAGAAATCCAGTTGCTTCCTACTAAACACTCCAAGACTAAGATGACCTGGATGACTGAGAACCTTCACGGACATATCATTTTCTGTTGCATGTTCTTTTGTCTATCTCTTCTAAATGTCTTCCAGAAAGCCCATGACCAAAGTAGTCATACATTCTGGCTATGTGTAATTTATGCATAGAATTATAGTGAACGTAAATGATTCCCATTTTTGTTGGAGACCCCCTGGAACTCTTTCCAGGAACTTTGGTGGTCTCCAGACCTTTGTCCCTAGTCTTTAACTAATAGAAAGTAAACTGAAAATAATCACAGCTGCAGCTCTACCTCTAGATGCCATAACAGACAAAACAGGAGAGGTTCAAAGGTTTTTGTTTGCTTTGGGTGAATGTTTTTTGAATTCAGAGGAAAACAGTAGCTTGGACCTCTGCGTACCTCTATATAAACAGCTTTGTGGAGAAGTCATTTCTCTTGTAAGATGGTGTCTTATGCAGGACGGGCTCAGTATTACTCCCTGCTGCGGGGCACATTAACATTTGGCATTTTGATTAACCTCTCAGGACCAGGGAAGGCGTGTGTCAGGCATGTCATGTGATCGGCTCCCCGTACTTACAGTGATGAATCATGAGTAACTCCTCCCAATGTGGGTTGTAAGACCCCTCCTCCTTGCACGCACTCTCATCAAAATGTCAGCTTGCCATATTTAAAATTCTGAATTTAATAAATGAATGTATGACAAGTCGCCTTGAGGGCATGCACTAGTCGTGAACACTTGTAATACTTTGTTGAATCATCTCAAATAACTGAATACATTTTGGTCAAAAAGTTTCTATGACTCAGCAGGTTTTATTTTCCTTCAGAAATATTAATATCATGTTCTACATGTTCCAGTGGTATTCAGTGCCTTTTTGACTGAACACCACAGTAAGCCAAAGGTGCATTTTTAATCCTGTGTATCTGTGAGGGCAGAAGAGTGGTATGCGTTGAAATGTGTAATCTATCTAGTCCGGACGTTGTAACCCGAGATGATCGTGACTCCTTCCCAGTTAAGGAGGTAAATGTTTTCTTGGTATGCAGAGGAGTGGCCTGTGTGCCAGGCTGTTTGAATAAATCAGGAAAATAACAGGACTCAGACAGGGACCCGCTAATTAATTGAGAATACATGGCAGGCAATGCCATTGCCAATTATTAGTAAATGGTTTGGCCAGGCTCAGAGGTGTTGCCGTCTTCAGCTGTAGGCATCTGAATCCTGAAAATAATATGTATCTTCAGTATTTAAACAACTACGTTACAGATTGCCAAAAACCAATATCACATTTCCCTCTAATTCACGGTTCGACCTAAGGCAATGGAAAAGTATTTAAATTTTGGTCCAAAACTTCACCTGCACTCATATGATTGGATCAGTGTTGGTGCCTGAAGTGGAAAATTGGCTGGTGGAGGTTTATCCATATATTTCAAAAACATCAATTAATGTATTCTGAGACTTGCCGATGTTCTCTTTTTTTTCATTGGTACTCCTTGTCTATTAAACATGCAATCACATAAGTAAAAAAAACCTTCTAAATAACTGGAATTAGGGACTGACAGACTGACAGATTATTATTTATCAGGGTGACCAATAATCAATGTGAAACCAAAATTTGCAGTAAGGATACAAAATCTTGGTGTCAAAATTTAGAATTAGTACCTGAGTAAATTTGCTCAAGTATTGTAAAATACAATTTTGTGGTACTTTACTTGTACATTAGCATGTGTTTATTTTGGTAATGTCTCTCTAGTTGTATTGATTGATGTGTTTCAGACCTGTTTAGGTTCAGTCTTGTGCCCACTCCCCTCACCCTGCTTTACCCCCAACCCTCTTACAGTAACTCTATCTCCCCCTGACTCTTCTCCATATGTCTATGCACACTGACGTGCTGCCTTAATAATCACTGGGGGTTTGCCGTTTACATGGGAAGACGAGCAATGACTCTGAGGAGTGCGTGGCATGTTAATCATGTTAAACCCCCCCCAACACGCACACACACGGGCAGGGACACATGCAGGGGTTGTGTGACATTAGAGGGGGGACATAGTGACTGGTAGTCATTGTGGCCAGGGCTGGAATGTCTGAGCACTGGGCATGGCTATTGAGAGAGGAGGTTGTTTATGACTTCATGGTGTGCTTGGTAATTTCAGGGAGATTTTTAAATTGGACTGTTCAATTTAATCTCTTAATAAACATTTTGATTTGTTTTACTGTTGG
Organism: Mola mola; assembly: GCA_001698575.1. Classification (NCBI taxonomy): domain Eukaryota; kingdom Metazoa; phylum Chordata; class Actinopteri; order Tetraodontiformes; family Molidae; genus Mola; species Mola mola. The sequence goes on from KV751399.1 coordinate 1,428,411, forward strand.
AACTTCATAATGGTGATACAGTGACAAAGTCTTGCTCCTTTGGTTCACACACTACCCTTTAATTTCCATTTTACAAACCTGTCTAATAGGGACCACTCAGGGCTTGTGGTAGATTACCTCTTGGGAGTCCCTTATCGCACCAGCGGGATCAAATCATACGTCATAGCAGCATGAAAACAGAGGCATGTAGAGTGGTGCTGTCAACTTACCTCGAAATTGCTGTCTCTGAAATTTATGCCAAATTTTGGTTTTAAACCAAATGAAACTGAAGATATGAAATATGCATTTTGTTTAAAATAAATAATGCATATTTATGTGTGCAAAAAAGTATGTAAAATGGTTAAGTGCATAAGCTGCAGTTTTGAAAATACCTCCATTGTTGTTAGTGACCTGTCTGTTTTTGTTCATGAAAAATTTTACTGGGGTCTCCCAGTTGGACGTACGCTCAAGATCTCCAAAGAGAGGTGCCAAGGTAGCATCCTAACCATACCAGAACCAGCCCAACTGGCTGATACTGCTTGTATTTGTAATTTCCTTCTTTTGGTCACTCACTAAAACTCATGACCACCTTGGATGGTAAACATAGATCGTCTGGCAAATCAAGGGCTTTTCCTTGAACTCCTTTTGCCTGGGACAGAAATTCCTCCCACACTTGGAGGGAGAAATCCTTCATTTTCTGGAAACGGTTTAGCAAAATTGTAATTACAATGACATTTGTCAGGTTTAGCCTTTTGTTGCTCAAATTTTAGCACATTGATCATATTCTCTCACATTCTGTGATTTTTGTGATCCTCAGCATCACTTTAATATGAATTTTTTTCGAATCCTGTGTTCTTAAATCTATCTTAATGTTTATCTCAATTGTTAAGGCTTATCACCTCCCCATACTCCCTGCTCCGCCTGGCTCTCAAACCACAACCTAGAGCCTGGCTCCAGGTTGAGGCCCAAGGCTGAGGAGCAACCTGACCCCCCTGTGTTCTTTCCTCCGTTTTTTTTTTGTTGTTGTTTTTTCCCCAGCCATTCCAACTTTCCGTTTTAGTCATACCGGCCTGGACATCTGAACCCCCAGTCTATTCTTGTGTTGTTGAGTTATTTGCATCTCCCTCTACTATGCCTTTTCCTCCTGTCTGAGTACCTTCTTTCCTCTCCTATTCGCCACTCATCCCTTCCCTTCCTTTCATTCCCTCTCGTCTTCGTCCCTCCCATGGGAAAAGTTAAGTTTTGGCCACTCTCGCTGACCTCCTGGGTATTAGACTGTGTGCCTCTAGTCATGATTGGCATGCAAAGCCTCTGAGCTTAGTGCCTTGACTTTCCCTTACATCCCTGACCTCCCTGCTTGAAGGAAGGTTAGGCTTCTTAAGCCCACCATGACCTCTCTACAGGTGTCCCCCAGATTTAACCATTAGAAATAATGTTGTTGGTGTTAGGAGCAAATGTGGAACTGATTGTGATAGACAGGTGTAAACTGGATGATGGATTGGTCCTGTCAGCCACTTTCTTTTTCTTTAAAAGGTTATCCCAATTAATTACAACTTGGTGCTCATTTTTAACCCTGTACACACAATGTCAGAACTTCTGGGGTCTATTGACTCCTATTTTTGATGACTTTTTATATCCAAATCTAACAATGAAAGCATTCGTTGTTGCAGCAAATGCGTGTAATCATTCTTCAATTTAATTTGAAATGTGACTGACTGACTTCCATAGCAGCTACAACCAATACATTCTTTGGTGTGATGAAATAAAGCATGGTGTATTTAAAGTACTCTGTTGGCTTTGGTATGCCTGTATGACTTTCCCATGCATCTGGATTTATAGATCTCACATACCCTTGGACTCATGGATGCCTTATACATTCTTATTAATCTGTTATTGTCACGTTGTTGTGTTCTGTGCATGTGGCATCTGTTGCACGTCTGTCTGTCCTAGGAAGAGGGATCCCTCCTCTGTGGTTCTTCCTCAAGTTTAGTATTTTTCGCTGTTCACATTTTTCCTCACTGGCTTTTTCATCCAGCATATTTTTAAATTATAAGTATTAACATTAAGATACTAAATTAAAACTCAAAAATATGTTATGAAATTATAATAATGATGCAAATTAAATGCAAAAATTAAACATGAAAACACACATACTTTTAACTTTGATTAACCAGAATGAATTCTAAGTTCTAAGAAGGCTGTGATTACTTATTAAATTAGGTACAGATTATTTTTCTGTTGTCAATGAAAAGTCTGAAGTAAAACAGCAAAACAATGTTGCAGTTTTCTCATAAATTTACTGAGGAAGTTGAGGATTGGGGTTTTGAAATGTGATAAAATAAAATCTCGAAAAAGTAATTATTTAGATTAAGTCTTTACAGAAAAGCAAACGTGTCTTCTGGCAGTGGGAAAAGAGTAAATTCCCTTTTTTGTTTTTCTTATTTTTGTTTTGATCGGGTTTACCCACTTTTATATTTACAGTATATATCTATCTTGCATATATGACCAGCTTTTGCGTTGTTTTCATGTGTCCTTTTTCCTTCTTCTGCCACTGGGCTGTGTTTTGATATTTAACAATGGACGATTGTTTGTGCATGTCAGTCAGCACCCTTTTTTAAACGGCTTTAAGATAACTGCTAATTCCAGGAGGGTGGTATTGATTAGATGCGCTGGGTGAGGATTGTTTTATAGCCCAAGAAGAATGTTGCATCCCCCTCCATCACCACCTTCCCAGGCTTGTACTGTATCCTCCCATGCCTCATCAAGAATCTCTCCCTCTCTTTGTTTGAATAATTAATGGTTAACGTATTTAATTAGGGAGATTTGCTCTAAACAGAAGAAGAGTAATTGAGTCCTCACTTGTGTGTGCAGTTTCAGGGGAAATATGTTTATGTTTGTCTATGTGTATCCGCTCCGTGATTGCTGCATTAAATAGCACACTTCTTCATGTGCTTACAGTTAAGACCACTCCTATGATTTACAGTAGCACCACAGCTTCAACATGTCTGTCAGTGAGTTGGAGTTAGCGACGCTGGCATTTGTAGTGGTTGAGGTATAACCGTTTGGGCCTGGGGCTGGAGGCTGCAGGTGTGTCCAGAAGCCATCGTGCTTGGAAGTTTGGCAGGGGAGGCAGAATAGGGGTTAGCAGTGTTAGGTGGAGAGCTAATTGTATTAGCTCCAGTTGTGTTATTAATAACTGGTACTGCAGGCCAAAACAATACTGACAGATCTGTCATCATCACTTCATGGCTGGTGTTGTAATTGAGGCTCAACACTTTGACCCTGCATGCTGGATTGACACTGAATGCCCTGGGAGTCACAGGGCTGAGCTGACACTGATATTTTTAATTCACAAGAGAAACTTCCTGACTTACTTAATTAACTAAGGAGACTGATTTTTTTATTGTTCAGAAAACACATCCTAGTAAATGTCAAAGGCATGCAATTATATGTGCAGAGTGAATTTTGCTATCTCTACACTGTCAAATTTTTCAGTTTAGTGTATTGTTGCCCCAAGGTGATCTATGTAAAGTAGATCCTATGACTTCATACAAGTAGTACTTATTACAATTGACAGCCGAAATGTAATCGTTTTGTTGTTGCCCTTTGCCCCAACAAGATTAACTCAAGAACATTTTTATCATGAATCACATTTTGCAGTAACTGTTGAGTCCAAAACATTTGAGGAAACATTTTTGTAATTTCCAAGATGACATCCTCATGTGTTGTATGTTATTAAATATTGTCAGACATGAGATCTCACAATATATAACTGGAAACATGACTGAAAATTAATTTTGATGCATAATTGAAGTTGTTAAGGCTTTCTTATTTTCATTTTTTTTTGTTCCAATTGAATAATTTATCAATTCAGTGTTTCTACAGGTAAGAAAAGTAAAAAATTAACATCAGTAAGGTTTCTGATGTAAAGCCGAGCTGCTGGTAGTTAACAGCAGCAGTTGGAGTCTCCAGGTAGTAGCAATGGTCTGACTGTGATCACACATTGGCCATGAGTAAACTGCAGGAGGAAGCGGCGCAAGTTTGTTGGAGATAGCTGCTGGTCTTGATTTAATCACTTCTTGTGAGGTCTGCAGAGTCTTGGCAGGAAATGCCCAAATAAAGAAGTCAGTAATATTTATACTCACCTGTGAATGGGTCAGGATGTACAGCCAATTTTCAGGCCTCACACTATTTTAGAGACACACCTGTATGTGTGTGCATATGTGTGCTGTAAAAAAAACGGGGCTGCAGAGGGCGCTGTGCACATGTTCCCTGCTAGTTCAGCAACCTGAGCAACAGGTCAACTCAGGATCCACTCTGAAGTGTACTTGACAGACATGCATTAAAATTTTTCCAGAGATGAGCCTGTGTGTTGGCATCTAAACAAATGGCAAACTTGTCAATTTATTGTCAGTGTGACACTTGATAATGACTGAGGAACATCCATCCATCGATCCATTTTCTGCCACTTATCCTTTTAAGCGTTGCAGGGGGAGGTTGGAGCCTATCCCAGCACTGCATAACATTATTCAGAGAATTTTTGCCAGTTGTTAAAACTTGTACACGGTAATGTTTCAGTCACTGATATTTTTAAATTTTGAAATCCTCACAAAAAAGAAAAAAAAAACAAGAATTTGCTTACTATTTGTTTATAAGTAACTTGGTTTGACTCCATGCTCATTTTTTAACTAACTACTGTAGCAAGTAAACATGTATTTTTCATGGGTAATACACATTACTTGAAATCAGTAAGTCAAAAGGTAAAGGGATAAAGAAATAAATGAAGTGTATTCTAACAAGCATAACGAAGTTCAAACATCACATACCAAAGCACATCATATATTAATATACCAATATATATAAAAGACAGAGGAGGCACAAAAAACCATATTGCATTTATCTATTAACATTACAAATGAAGATAAGGTTAAAACATGATTAAAGGCAAACATGCATACAATAATTTACATGCAAAAAGGAAAACACAACACATAAAAATCATACCATGCAACATAGAAAATTTATAGTATAAGAGAAGGCTGTTGGAAGAAATATGATTAGAAATTAAATTAAAATTTCTAAAAACGGCACTTAATCCTCAGTAAAAAGTTCTATTCAATGCAAAATAATTCTTGTGTCACAAGTTTATCTGTTGGATGCAAGGTGTCTCCATCACTGTGAAGTCAAATCTCAGCGTAGATGCACTATAAGCTCTCACATACTGAGAATTGGCCCTCAAATTATTTGTGACATCACTCATAATGTTACTTACAACAATGACTGTAAAGAAAAATCTGCATTTACACAGTGAACTCCTTTTATGCTTTTTATTTGAGGGAAAGTTGCTCCAGGTAAATGCAAACACACTATCTTAGTTCTCTTTCTGGAAGTCAAACCTAAAAGTGGTTTTTTTTTGGGGGGGGTTTCTCGAACAATCACACTTCCCTATGTGACTTAAGGGAAGAGCACAGAGTGACTGTGAGAGGCAGTACTGTATTGATCTGTGGCGGTTCATTTTCTGCTGTCCCCGGTGAGTTGCTCTGGGGGAAATAGCTAGTTTGTCTCTTGTCAATACAGATTCAGAGTTAAAGAGGAGTAAAAAAAAAAAAGAGAGAAAGAGGTAGAGGTAGTAAGCTTCTTATCTAACCAGGACAGGAGCATCCCGACTAGCTCAGTCAGGAACACCAAGATTGTCTTTTCAACCCTAAAATATGATGTTGATGCACAGGTTTCAGGTCTCTCCCCTTCGAAACAGGCTTTGTGTTTGTTTGCACGTGTACTTGTATTAAATATAGCCACACGTGGGGCTAATATTGTGTGGGTGCCCCTGACGAAAACAGTATTGATCATTTGTCATTTACTGTCCCCTGCTCCCTTGTGAATTGCTCTGTAGGAAGTGGTTAATTTGTGTCCTGTTTGTTCGGGGGCATAGTTGTTAAGTTCTTCACTCAGTCTCTGGAGATGGACACTGATATCATTAACTGTCTTGTTAGATTATATTAACGCTGAAGTGATTGACAAAAAGCTGCCATTAACAGTGCAAGTGCTAAAAACATGAACCGATGAAAGTATTTTTATTTATCATGTTTTTGTGTCGATCTCTCTAATGGCGTATCCTAGAGACATTTTACTCAGATGATCTACCATCATTACATTGCACACCTCTACATTTGAACAATATTGAGACAATGGCAGTTTTAGTCATAGTTGTTATATTCAATTTTCATACTGACACATCTTTGTAATTAGTAATTTTGCAGTATTATTGTCAGCCGGCATTTACATTTGACAGTAACTGTAGCCTTGCTGTGGCTTCATGTAGCAAATGGTTGCCTGTTTTAAGTCTAACCTCACATCTGCCGTGACTTTGAAGGACCTTTATTAGTGCACATGCCAATGTGAATGCGTTTGTGAGTGGACTATGCCAGAGGTTTGGGAGCTCTGAGCAGATGCCTACTCCCCCTGGTTGCGATCAGCATTTTTGCGGACTGCAGCAAGCTCTTCCATGGCCCAAAGGGACCAATTAGGCCTTGGCAGCTGCACCCAGAATGCCACCACAGAATATGGGGGCTGTGGGTGCGTGAGGAAGCTGCACAGGAGAAGGGCAGGTAGAGTTAAGGACATACATGGCATACAGCCACACACTTATTACAGACAGAGGCCAATACTACTCTGAAGAAAGAGAGTGTCCATGTATTGAAGATCAGTTGACAAAGATGAGAGAAAAGTATAAGGTAGTTGGATGGACTGTTTATTTGGAGCCCTGATGGCCCCCTAAAGGCTCAGAGAGGGTGGAGTTAAAGCGCATTGGACCCCTGCCCTCACCAAATTAGCACCCGACCCGACAAGAGAATTGACTTTTCCTCATCACGCCACTGGCTTCGTTCCTTCCTCTTAATATTTAGCCACTGAACCTTCACTTTTCACCCTGGTAAATGCAGTGCCATGTCAAAAGAGGGCTCTGCCTGTTACTGAGTTGAACATGGCTAGGGTGGACCTTCACAGATAAATTCTGTAGTTAATCCAGCAGGCCCTCTTAATTACATCATGACTCAAAAGGTCAAATATCAGTATCACTGCCAAGGTTCATCATCAGGTAAATCTACACTATATGACTATATATATATATTTGTACAGTATATATTTTTTTTATCACTAGACACACAAACCTTTACAGTCAATCAAGGAGACTACGTTCTCATTCAAAGTCTGTTGTCAAATATATACAGGGAGAGTCTTAAATATTTGACACCCGAAGATGAGTAAGTGGGAAAACGTATGTATGAGTATTTAAGTCAAAACAAAATAAGAATGTTTGGCAATTTGATGAAAAATGTATTTATTATTTGCTGTTCAAATGTATTGATTTTTCAGATGTTGTAACCAACAAAATGACCAAAAGAAAACAAATGTAATGCATAATAGAAATATTTTAAAAATCAAAATCATGATAACTACCAAGAAGCGCAAAAAAATAAAAGTAATAAAGAGACACCATCTTGGCAAAATACGTCTTCTCGTCATAACTTTGTTTTCAACACCCCTGTCCCCCCTCTCCTCAACCCCTATGGTCAGCCCCTCACATACAAACATACACTGGCACATTTGCAACGCATGTGTGTCTCCTGATGGGTTCGTATATTACCTCCTTGTCACTTACTCAGTGGCTGAAAGAGAAGTTGAGGGCTGATGTTCGACCAGCTGACTGGGGTTCATCACTCATTGGCCCAGAAGAATCAGCAGCATGATGGATGTACGCCACTGTGGTATCTGCAGCCAGAGCCTTAGTTTTGGTTTAAATCTGCACTCACCACAGAGCTGCAGAGCCCTCTGTCAATCATCATGCAAAAATAATACACAAATTGAAATAAGATAGAAATAGATTATGAAAATAGCAACATTAATTACTGAACAAACATCCACTCTCTTTGTTGACAGGTCACTGTCACTTTCTCCATTCTTAGACAGTGTAAAGACTTCCTAAAAAAAAAAATTGACCCATTAATAGCCAATTCTACCTGTTTCTTTCCCCCCTCACTGACAGTCCGCTGTCTTTCAGCTTGCCTCCCTCCTGGGGTTGCTTCCTTGCTGGGGGTCTTGACGTGTAGTGTTTGGGGCAGAGATTCACATCCCAGGTGGTATTTTGCATGGCCCTTGAGGGATGCTCTCACTTAACCTTCATGTGCCCCAGTCACAAGCTTTTCCACTCCCCCACAAACACATGCAAAAATCTGTACTCTCATATAATGTATGGAATAATGGCAGTCCTTAAGTGAACAAAGCCCCGGGCTCTTCCTCTTCATGCGTCTAATGGGATTGGCTGATTGACAGCAGCAGTCATCCCTTTGACCAAAGTCAACACACACACGTCATACGTGAAATGTTGTTGGACTTGCAACCTGACGGACTCTTGATCACGATTGAAGATTTTGTCAGTTCTCAGGGTTGGGGTCAGGGTCAAGGTCAAGTTCACAGGAAATGCATGTTTTCATCATATCTTATTTAAGTTATTGATGTACTTTGTGGCAATAGAAGCACATGGCTACTCTGGAAAAGCAACCATAGGGGCTGTTGCCGTTTAATTATTCATCAACTATGTTTTCAAGTCTCCTTGTATATTATTCAAGAATTGGAAAAATACATTGACATGGACATGTTGAAATGTGGAAATGTTGTCTTTTGATTAAGGTGCTACAGTTTTTGTTTATATAGTGTGTGTGTGTGTATATATATATATAAACACATAAGTATATATATTTTTTCTTTATAACCTGCATTAAGATGCACATACTACGTAGGCAGATTCTCAGCCCTCTAACACTCTGCTTATTGCACACTGATACACGAAAGTTCCAGTCTCCTAACTGAAAGTAATGTGTGTGTGTGTGTGTGTCTCCATGTAACCCCACCTAAACCCATCTGTGCACTTTCTTGCTTTAGAAAATGCTTTGTGCTGTGACCTTCACATATATAATCCTACCTATCTAAAGATCACAAATGAATATATGCATTATTTTATAGAAACAGACAATGAGATATTAGTGGAAGGTTAGGTGTAGCAGCTATTTCCAAAATTTAAATATTCAGTTGTGGCAAAAATAAAATTATTGTCAAGACTTAGAATACTAAGTGATGGGCTGCAACTAAAGAAAATTTACCCAAGGACTTGTACTTTCCTGAGTATTTAAATGTGCATCTCTTTTGGAGGCAAATGTTGTACTTTTTAATTGCCTTTATTCAATATACATATAGACTGTATATATACAGATACAAAAAAATTTCCCACTTGACCTCTGTGGGTGGTCTCTTGTGTCTCCTTCAAGCTCAGGTCCTCTTCCCTCCTACCAGTGGCCTGGGATCCTGAGGGTCCAGCGCAGTATCTTATCTGTTCCTAGGATTGCGCTCTTCTGGACAGATTTCTTAGATGTTATTTCTGGGATTTGTTGGAGCCACTCTCCCAGCTTGGGGGTTACAGCCCCAAGTGCTCCTATCACCACTGGTACCACTGATGCCATTACTCCCAGCATCCTTTCCAGCTCATCTTTCAGCCTCTTGGTATTTCTCAAGCTCGTGTTCCTTCTTCCTGATGTTGCTATCACTTGGGATTGCAACATCTACCACTATTGCCTTCTTCTCCTGCTTGTCGCACACCACGGTATCTTAGTCATCACCATCTTATCAGTCTGGATCTGGAAGTTCCACAGGATCTTAGCTCGGTCGTTCTCAATCACCTTTGGAGGTGTTGTCCACTTTGATCCTGAGACCTCCAGCCCATACTCAGCGCACATGTTCCTGTATACTATGCCAGCCACTTGGTTATGTAGCTCCAAGTATGCCGTACCTGCCTGCATCTTGCACCTTGCTGTTATGTGCTGCACTGTCTCAGGGGCATTGTTGCACAGTCTGCACCTTGGCTTCTGTCTGGTGTGATAGACCCCGTAGGCATAGGTTCCAGCTCATCTTTCAGCCTCTTGGTATTTCTCAAGCTCGTGTTCCTTCTTCCTGATGTTGCTATCACTTGGGATTGCAACATCTACCACTATTGCCTTCTTCTCCTGCTTGTCGCACACCACGGTATCTTAGTCATCACCATCTTATCAGTCTGGATCTGGAAGTTCCACAGGATCTTAGCTCGGTCGTTCTCAATCACCTTTGGAGGTGTTGTCCACTTTGATCCTGAGACCTCCAGCCCATACTCAGCGCACATGTTCCTGTATACTATGCCAGCCACTTGGTTATGTAGCTCCAAGTATGCCGTACCTGCCTGCATCTTGCACCTTGCTGTTATGTGCTGCACTGTCTCAGGGGCATTGTTGCACAGTCTGCACCTTGGCTTCTGTCTGGTGTGATAGACCCCGTAGGCATAGGTGTTGATGGCTCTGATCTTGTTTTGACCATTCAGCTGACTTCTCCAAATACCTACGTACTTACTGTACGTAGGTATTTGACTGTGGCTGAGTTCTTTGTGGCCTCTTCATGTTTTCCATTTGTCTGGGGGATTGCAAGGCATTTGTAGTTGTCCTAAACATTGGCTATGTTGCCTTCTGGTAGTTCAACCCCTTCAGTTGTGATCATCTTGCCTCTCTTTGATATCATTCAGCTACACTTATCTTGCCCAAATTACATGTCGATGTCATTGCTGTAGATCCTTGTGATGTGGATCAGTGAGTCAATGTCTCGTTCACTCTTCGCATACAGCTTGATGTCATCCATGTAGAGGAGGTGGCTGATCACTCTTTGTGATGATCTGACTGAGGGGGTTCAGCCCTTCAACAGAAGGGGGTATAGGGCATCTCGTTGGTATATACCGCACTTGATTAACTTGGCAATTGAATTGGCTTCCAGAGTAGTCTTCCACAGCCCCATCGAGTTGTTGATGAATGGCTGATGAACACTAAGATGATGGCTTGTAGTGTTCTGTGGATCTTGTATAGCTTCAAGCACTCCAGTATCCATGTATGTGGCATTAAGTCGTCGGGCCCTGCTCATATATTGAGCTACATGCATTATCATCTTGGCTGCAATGGTGCCTGATAGGAGCTTTCATGTCGTGCAGAGTCAGGTTGTTGGCCGGTAGTTAGATGGAATCATTCCCTCCAGGGGGTCCTTCATGATCAGGACCGTCGGACCTTGGGTCAACCACTCTGGGTGGGTCCCATCTTTCAGCAGCTGGTTAATCTGAGCTGCCAGGCGCTCATGGAGTGCAGTTTGCTTCTTTAGCCAGTAGCTGTGGATCATGTCAGGGCCTGGTGCTGTCCAGCTCTTCATCCTTGAGAGTCTTTCTTGGATGTTTTTCATTTTGATGTTTACTAGGTCTTCTTCTGGGAGATGGCTGTTGTCCTATCTCAAAGTCCACCAACCACTGAGCATTGGTGTTATGTGATGCCTCTTTCTCTCATATGCCCTTCCAGTACAATTCAGTCTCACCCCTTGGTGTGTCCGTCCTCATCTTATCACCCTCCCACTGGGAGTAAGCTTTGGATGGTTCAGTGGTGAACATCCTGTTTATTCTCCAGGCCGCCACGTCTCTAGTGTACCTCTTCAGGTGGGCAGCCAGGGCTGTGAGCCTCTGTTTGGCAGCCTCAAGTGCCTCAGTTATGGACAGCTTGCCCTTCTCCAGCTCTGACAGTTGGCTAACCTCTCTCTGTATTGCCTTGATCTTAACTTCCAACCATCCTCTCAGTGGAGGGTACTGCCCCTTATGGGTCACATTCAACTTGTAGCCAAGCACCTCCTGTTGCATATATCAGCTTTTTGGTCTCAGTGATAGTCACAGTAGGGATAGTTTGTAGTGCCGCATTCACATTATCTAGCAGACCTTCTGAGGGTACTCTGCCACTAAGCCTTGGTAACCGTTCCCAGGGGTTTCCAGGTATCCATGTTAGCCTTTAACTTCCTTCTCAGGTCAGCTGCCCTTGTGCTTGTCTTCCGGGCTTCTTATAGGGGCTTGGAAACCAATCTCTGAGTGTGGTGGGGATGATGAAATGCCCCCACTGACCTGTTTTCCTGGCTCCCCTTTACCATAGTATCGTTGTTGTACCTCATTGATCTCTAGTCGTGATAGTAATTGTCGATAGCGAACATTGGAACACTAAGTTACGAGCTGTTTCCTTGTTAGCTTGGATATAAGGTTTTCGAAGCATCCATAGGTCCCACATCCGTTGCATGTAACCCTTCTGACTGGGGTCGCTGGTATAGTAGCACTCCATTAATCCCACACTGTCATTCCTGCACATTTGCTGGTTCCAGCTTCCTAAACATCAGGATCTGCATCTTTTCTGTCACACAATATAAGCATGTTGAGTGTGGACTGCTGTTTGGATAAAAGAAGAAACTTGAAGACAGAAC
>KV751399.1:1440789-1456326 GCA_001698575.1 Mola mola
TGTGAATTTTTCAATTTATTTATTTATTTATTTATTTATTTTTACATATTGTAGACTAAACTATTAATTATGAAAATTGTCTGTGGATTAATAGATACTGAAAATAACTGTCATCCCCAGCCCTACCATTTATTTATAAATTCAAATTAATCAGTGTTGAAATGTTATTACTTGTAATCTGAGTATGTTGTGAGCAAAATGTTGTTTGAGACCAAAGTGTGGTACAATAGAGTATTCAGTATCAAAGCTAATGCAGTACATTTTTGATTAATTTATTCAATTGGAAATTGGACAAAACAATCAGAAAAAACAGCCCCAATTGTCAGCTAGATGGCCAGATATTCAGACTATCCCTCATTGATTAATTCTATACCAAAGAGTATTTGTGTCTGCATTTTTAAATGTGCAACTGAGTGGAAAAATTCCCCCTCCGCTGGTTAGCCTGAGGTTTCCCTGGGTCAGCTGGTGTATGTTACAGCTGATGGCTTCACTGCGATGATGGACGAGGCCACAATCCAGTAGCTCCCTCCCCCAGCCCCATCATCACAACCAACATCTCCACCAACCCCCTTCCCAAATACCCCCACAAACATACCTCTCTGTGGTGACATCACCACACTAGCTGACAGCTGATGGCAAGCACCAGGAGCCTCCTATGTTAGTATGCGGCCCTCACGCAACTGTCCGCCTGTCAACTTATCATGCGCGCACACACTAATTGAGGCAGATCCACCTTGCAGAAATTTCTTAAAAATAATACTGTTTATTCTCCTGTCTAACTTTCAAGTAAGTGTTAATTTGGTGATTTCACATTACAGAACTGAAGAGCGATTGATTAATGTGAAGCCATGTGTCTGTCATCGCGCTGAGAGTAACGGCAGTTCTCTGAAGGCAGTTCTGTTTTTAGTGCTCAGGAATAAATCAAGGACATATGCAGTATTATTTAAAGGATTCAAAGAACACGATCTGCAATTTAAAATCTCTCTGCTCATTATTTTTAATAGAAAAATTAGGCAAAATGAGGGCTAAACAATCAATGGAATTTTAGTTTCAATTGTAACAATATAATCAACTTTGGCACTGATTTTTAAAACGCATGCTCCACTCATCTGTTAGTCAGATTGTATTACTTGTGTGATCTCAGTATTGGTTAAAGTAATCACAATCATCATTTATCCATAATCTGTGCTGCTGCCTTTTTAAAATTCTAATAAATCCATGGAAAAAAAAAATGTAATCTGCAGTTCTGTGGAGATTTTAACCTTTCGTGGCACTGGTGGTTTGGGTTTTACGAAAGATTTACTGTTTTGTCTGTCTGTGCCCCTCATACCCATTCTACACCAAGCATAGATAGCATTGCTCAGGTTGGTCCATTAGGTTTAAGTACATTCCACCAAAAACAGTAACATTTAAAGAAGCAATAAAATGCAACTAAGACTTAAAGGCTACAGATTTGTAAAAAGCATATGATCTTGTTTAGTTATACACACAGTCAATTAAGAGGCAGCCCACCCTACAGGCAGCTGTGTGGCATATATCAGCCTTCTTCTGGCTGTATTTTGTTTTAAGTAACAGCCATAAGACAAATAGAGGACCTATATGCAGCCTCTATACCTGACTAAAACTGTGAAATTACAGCGCTTCAGAGCTAAGACTGGAAATGCATGTACACTTTTTGGTCACCTTCCTACCTAAAACTTTATGTTAAAACACATGAAACATCGCCTGCAAAGCCCATATTGTAGTCATACCCAAGGAGTGCATGACATACCCTGAGTACGGGATGCAGTATTTTTAAGATGGTGGAATGCAGTTCTCTGTTGGCAGTGTGGGGCATCTAACTATGTTGACACCTCTTGACACCTCTGGGAGTCTGTCAGAAAGTATCAGTGGCTGCCAGACACGCAGAGATCATATTATCGTATCCACGCTGCCTTACAGCAGGTTATTAAATTGTGGTAACTCCCTTGTTAAATCTGATGTTAGCATGGCGCCACTATCTTTTGTAAGAGCTCTGCAGCAGTGGGAATCAGAAGATGAGCCCCAGGGGATGGGAGCACCGGGATGGCAGGGGAACAAGGCACTGTCAATATTAAGATTTATTATTCATTGGGTCGGCTCAGGGAGGGGGCAGATGGGGACCGCTGTTCCCTGGAATTAGCCCGTCAGGTACGGAGGGGGGAAACGCTGGGGGGATCCCTAAGACGATGGAGGATGGAATGTGTGGTGCAGTGGCCTGTCAGCGAGCTGAGGGTAGAGTGACAGCAGTAGACAACTTTAGTGAAAGTTTAGTCCTCTTAGGGATGTGACTCCACTTCAGCACTCCCAGATCCACTTATGTGGTGATACATCTGCCGCTTTATGTTGGTAATGCAGTATCTATTTTAGTGATTTGTCAGGTTTTGAGAGGATTCTACACCCGCACAAGCTGAAGAGGATCAGACTTGTTATATGATAGAGAGAAGAAGTTTGATTTACTTTTGAACCGTTGATTCACGTAAAATTTCATTTAATGTCTCGCATCAAGATTGTTGGGGTCTTAAATGTGTGGATTTTGATATATTTGGTTGATTTCAGACTCCACTGCATTACACTGGAGATTAATGGAATTTAATCTGGAAAAATTACATTAAAGGTTAATTGCAGTTTATTATAGATGCTATAGCAACTAAGGCTTCAACTGATTATTGATAACTCTGCCATGGTGTTATATTTTTGCTGCCATTGGATTGTTAGTCCTTTAAAAAAGTTGCTTGGATGGAGTTTTCAGAAGAGGTTGGAAAGGGCTAAAGGAACATTTGATTAGATTTTGATGATAATCTGTGTAGGGTTTTGATGGCTGCAAACCTCTACAAATAGGGTGAGAGCCGGTGAGAGCATGGTGGACAAATAAGCAGCATCAGGCAAGGATTGTTTTTTCAGAGCTCTGATTTTTTGTTTTCCTTCTTTAATTGTGTTCGAATATGTAATAGGAAAACCGTAGTCACACCCAACGTCTGTAGAATGTGGGTCAAAGAGTTTTCAGGGGCAGCAGAACCCAGCAGCAGAGGATACGAGCCTGACCTCCTTCTCTGGCAAAAAACAACCTGCCCTTACACCTGCAACACATTCTCATAAACCAAACCAACACTGTTACCAAGTGATGGGGTCCCCAGACACAAGTCATAGTACAGATTTACAATTAACATTCCTCTATACTTAGTGTAAGTGATTATAATCGAATGCAGGTTAACCAAAATACATAATAAACTAAGGACACATCTAACAAAAGGCAAATTTTACACACACCCCTCCCTCCACTCTCTCCCTTCTCTCTATCTTCCAACTTGGTACAGCCTATCAGCATACTTGGGAAGTGCTGAAGTCCTGGGGCTGCACTCTCATGTGTGCACGCCATGAAAACCACATGCCTGGAAGTTGACCTCCAAGAGAGAGAAGTTAGCAGGGTATTACAATAAAATCAGAAAACAAAAAGACACAAACATCCAGCATTGTATAGACCATTTAGTCTCACTTTACAACAGATATTGTTCGTATGTGTGTTTTTCACCTTAATGAGAGGGGTGTTCTCCAGACCCCTCACAATCTGGATCACCATCTGGTTCCAGGAATTTTTTTATAGGATACTTCCCCATTGCAACATACATGTAAGACCAATTTCAATTTTGATCATAAATTCACAAATAATGCACAAAATGTTAGGTAAGGTCTGTGCTTTTCAAGTACATTTTAGTTTTCCTTCAAAACAAATAATGAATCCTCAACAATTTTCAAGTGGCATGTTTTTTGTGTGCAAAATACAGTAAACAATAAATTAGCATTTTGGGTACTGTAAGTCTGTCCATTTTAGAGTTGGTTGAGTGTTCTGCCATTCCTCCACTTTCTGCTTCATTTGGTGACTCTGACAGCAGCGTGGACAATAACAGAGAGACTTTGCAGATTTGTTTTTGTATGTAATTTACCATTTCTAACGACGACGTAAAAATGTAATGTAATCGTAAGTTAAACAGACTCATCTGATAGATTAGTCATAGAGCACGATAATCTCTTTCTCCTTTTTCTTATGGTATAAAACAGCAGAAAAGTGAGCTAATTTGCTTTACATGACATTGTATGTCATTATGTATCCCTTCTATGGATGCACTTCAAAATTCCTCTGCAGATTCTGAGCACTGGCACTGAGTGCCTACATTGTCACTTTATTTGTCTCTGTATACATGTTGTTGACTTAAACTTGGTGGATTCAAGTTAACATGAAGGTTGGGCATGCTTTGGCAATAAAAACAGTGTCAACAGCCTGGTAGTTACTGAAACACCTAACTTTGTACTTGTTAAGAAATTAGATAAATTAATTATAAAAGGATAAAGATAAAGAAACTTTGGAGAAAAGATTTGTTGATCAAATGGAAAAAAAGCAGTTTAAGTATTTCTCAAAAGCAAATCCTAGTTTTCCAGTTTTTCACAACAATATCTTTAATACTTAGATTGGAGCAATTTGAATATGTTAATTGATATATCATAAGGAAACAATCAGCAGATGTATCAATAATTGGTTAGTTGTAGTTTGGAATGGTTCAGGACATTTTTACTGTTTCTACTAATGCTTTATCTAAGTACCTGAGAAAATAAAGCCAAATCTATCTGCATGAGCAAATCCCACTGGAATGAGAAAACATGTTGAACCCGCCCTTTAATGTGACACTCTGGCTGGACGATGGGCCACCCGCAAAAAAGTACAACACGTACAGAGCCAGTGGCGACGAGAGTAGATTATTTGTGGATTCACAGCAGCCAAGTCAGTGAGATATGGATAGACTACTGGCAAGCTGCAAGCGTCTGCAGACTGTGTCTGCGCTACGCAGGGCACCATTTCGCCTGCCTCCCCACCCCACACACTGCAAGGCAGGACTCTGTCAAAGGTCTATTAGGGAAGATTGAGACCCCAAGTGTATATGTGTGAGTTTTTGTTCAAGTGTGTGTGTTCACATGCTTATTGGTCATGGTCCTGTAGTGGAAGATTGAGACCCCTTTGCTCCCAGAGTCGCTCAAGCAACACAACCTGCAGAGGTATACAATCAGAGCAACAGCGTCCATCCATCGCAGCTGACACACAGACACACACACACACACATACATACACACACACACACACACACACACACACACACACACTCTGGGAGACACTCTCTAGCAATACAGCTCACTATCAATGTCATTAAACAGGAGCCAAGCTGGAACAGCTGTGTAACTGCGTCATGGATGCAGTGTGTATCATGTTTAAGGGTTTTGCAGCAGATTCAGGGGAGTTTGTGAGGTCTGTATACGTGGGTACAGGGTGGGATTCGTTGCAGCACCTTTGACAAGCCCTATTTGTCATCTGCCACGACACTCAACTCTGACTGCAATACAGATGGATTATGGGAGAAAAAGGGACTAAAAGCAAGGGAACTAATCCTGCACTTAACCCGTCTCCACCTACACCCATACAGTCTATCTGTGTTGTCTATCTTTTTTCAGTCCGTCCCTACTGTATAGATTTTTTAAAAATCTATCTATCTAATTTTGTTTTATTCTGCAGAAATAAAACAGTGTGAGGCAACCTAATATAGCAAATAAACAATGGAAACAAACAACAACAAAATGAGAGAGAACAGAAGGAAAGAGATATACAACTTTAAACTCACTGCAATCAAAAGAAAAATATTAATAATAAACAATGATAGCGGAGAAAAAAATATAATAAAATAAAACATAAAAAAAGAAATGTTGACATCTTTACACTAAATACATGTTTTTTTTATTTTTCCAATAAATGTGGACCTGGCTTTATGAAATGATTTCTAGTTTTGACATTAAATCCAAAAATGGTTGATTTCATTAAATCCAAAAATCAGTGAGAAACATGAGCAGTCAAACAATCAGACCTTCTTTAAAAAAAGATAAGACTTTAGCCAAATTCTAACAGATATTTGCACTTTATTTGGTGGTGAAATAGAAAATGAGTGAAAATTAAATTGAAAAATTAAAATGTCCCGATGTTAAAAATAAATACCTTTAAGGGCTCAGATGTTGTTGTTAAACTATTTAAAAGTCAAGTAAATCAACTTGTCTTTTGTGTTACAGCCTTTGGGGGCCTTTGGGGGACCTAAAATTACTATAATTTGTAAATGGTTAATGCAATGTTCTTACGATACCTAATTGAAACTGTTGGTCTATATACCTTAATTGCTTTTTAGTCAAAACCTGTTATTGGAGTGTACGTACATAGGCAAAATAAAAATGGTGTCATTGTCTAAATCTTAACACTAAAAGAATCTGGAGGTTGTCTGGCAGATCCGACTTCTTTTCTGCAATTTCATTGTGATCTCAGAACCATACCAGGACCTTTTTAACATGCGACCCAAGTGGGACAAAAATGAAATATGCTTTAAGTTTGATAACACCAAACATTATCAAAAGCTATTTAATCAGTCATCATGATGACTGCCTCATCTCCACTTCGTCCCACTGTACAAAATACGTTGAATACAAGCGCTACCATCTTGGTGGCAGCTTGTGTTGTCATCATTCTTCAATTTCACCTTTAAAGCTCAATATTGCACTTCTTTGGCACAAACTACCAGTCAGTGATGTTGTGAAGTTTGAAAACAAACAAAAAAAAAAACATTAAGTACTGCGTTGGTCACAATAGATTGGGACACCTTCAAGATTAGTCACAATCTTAAATGGTCAGATAACGCAGCATGCAGAAACACTCAGTAACAATTGGACCCTGTGTCCAAAAACAAGTTAAAACAAAGGATCCCTTGACACAGAAATGGCAGCATTTTAGGGCATTGCTTTCCACTAAGTCCACTGATCCATCCATTATTATTGCCAGAGTATTTTCACTCCATAACTCCATTTACTTAAGGGAAAATGTGCTCAAATCATAAACCACTCACAATAAAGTCACTTTCAGTGAAAGTTAATGTGGCCTCAAGCAGTTTGTTTTCAGTTAGGACCGAATTTGAACTGCTACTGATGCTAATCTTCACTTACTGTATGATGTAGTACAATACACAGTGTCTGTGTGTGTCCTAAACGTTTAATGCAGCCAGTATTTGGACACCCCCACCTAGCAGTAAATGTTTGTCTGAGATGAATTCTCCAGCTGATCTGTAACTGTCCCCTGGCTGACAAAAGAAACCAGCTGGTGTGTGGGGGTGCTGAGTGTGGGAGGAGGAGCGGAGAGTGAAGATCAAACGTGAAGAAGTGGAAATCGGATCATTTTATTGTTCGTCACCACGGTTCTTTTGGTCGCGGTTTGTTACTGGATGCTAATTAAAATGGTGACAATCCTGATTCTTGGCAATTAAAGATTTGTGAAAGAGGTGGGAGGAAATGAGCTCCTCAGCGGTTGCACAAGCTCATCTGTTATCCCTCTTTCATACTGCTTCACTCTGTCTTTTTTTTACTCATTAGGAAGACAGAGTGCTGCCACTGACCACAACAGTGAAAGATTGGTGGGGGGGGTTGGGGGGGCTGCAGCACAGATAATGGTATGTGAGGCATTTTTTTAGGGAAGGTGGTCTACTTTAGATTAAAAACTGATTCATGTTGCAGTAAATCTTTTTCAGGCTGTGGAAAGTTTTTATCTTTTCATCAAGTGCCATTCAACTTGTGGCAGATTAAAGGTCAGAGCTGGTGATAAGTTTCTTAACTATTTACAGTGTCTCAGATCATATTTCTTTCAGTAATAATAAAGTTGTACACTTCCAACTAAATTAAGGAGAAAATCAGTATTTGAGGAAAGAAAGAAGAGTGAAGAGTGAAGCCAAAGCATCTGGATTAACCCAAATGGCTGGCTACAGTATGATTTATAAAGCCCTCCATCTCCATGCTAGTAGCTGGAAAAAATTGTAGGACAAACTCAAAGCTTAAAGTAGGCACCTTATAAATACAGTTTCTGTCATTTTAGGTAATTCTTATCTAATATATGTTCAAGTATTAATTAATTTTTATGATCAGTTTTGACCAGTTATTTCATGCTGTAACAAAGTGGTCAAATGTTACGATTGACAACTGAGCTCTGCTCAGGATAAAATACTAAGGGTATATGCATGGGAACTCAAACCCTTGACTCCACCGCCTGATCGCTACTGCACAGACTCTGGCTTCAAATTATGTCGCCATCACAAGATGACTGGTTACCCATGAAGCTTTTGATCTCATGAACTAATGCCAACAAATTACCCACAATGCAAATTTTGTTCTGCATGTGAGTCAACCACCAGCGTACGCCATCATAAAACAACATGATGCATATGAAATAAATAAATAACACTTATACCAGTTTTTTCCTCTTCCAATCTGTCCTCTTACACCTCACCTCTGATGGATCCGTGGCGTAATATAATGAATGAAACTTAATGTGAGAGGGAATGAGAGAGAGCAGGCAGGAGGGATGAAGGAGGCAGAGGATATGATATATTGGACTTATAAAAATCCTGCCTTTCTTATTCGCTCTCATTTTATATGTGAGGCTTATTAAACAGCACACCTGCCAGAGTTCTCACACAAACCCCTGTGTGTGTGTTGGTGTGTGTGTGCGTGTGTACATGCGAGCACAGCTTTATATAGAATGATGTGCATATGTGCGTTCTCTCTTTTTCCTGCTATATGTTAAACTTTGGTGTCTGTCTGTGCAATCACATTTTTATTTGCAGATTCTTACACTCATTTTTGCTGTCCCCAGCTCTCGCCTCCTCCTCTTCAGCCTCCCACCGAGAGTTTGGGTCATGCTACAAGACCTGCCTGGGTTCCAGCGCTGCATACACCCACCAATACAACCCTGCCCTGTCCTGGAGAGCCAAGAGGATTCAGTTTGCTAGGTAATCCACAATGAACAAAGATAACAAGCTGTGTGAGTGAAGTGGCATGATGTGTGGTAGACATCAGATAGTTGCAGTAAGCATTTTTACGCAATAGCATCTCAGCATCTTCGGACGAAGGTGGGGTCACCCTGGATAAGTCGCCAGTTCATCGCAGGGCTGACATATAGAGACAAACAACCATCCACACTCACATTCACGGGCAATTTTTAGAGTGACCAATTAACAAAGTAACCCCCAGTTTACATGTTTTTGGACTGTGGGAAGAAGCCGGAGTACCCTAAGAGAACCCACGCAGGCACAGGAAGAACATGCAAACTCCGCACAGAAACGCCCTGACCCGGGAATCGAACCCAGGACCTTCTTGCTGTGAAGCAACAGCGCTAACCACTGCACCACTGTGCTGCCCATATTACAACATTATCAAACGTAATATAAACTAGAGTAAAAAAGAATGTTTCGAATTTTGTTGAATTAGTTTGTTGTCAGAACATGTATTTGAGAGCTGAGGACATATTTGTGTTGTGGGACTGGTTTTGGTGAGGTAATTTCTGAGATTTGCTTAATATTTATGAGGAGGTCACTATTGGGTTAATGGTTTGTATTCATCATTTTATCACTGTGAGTAGACACACCAGGGTTAGGTTAAGTGACCACGCAGTGTAGTGCTGGTTTCATACTGTGATTGTGAAAATGTGTAAAGAATTAACAGGATGCTCTTCCTGGCTGAAGGACTGCTACACTGTCACACACACACACACACACACACAAGGTTGAACACTGAGTTCTGCATTTTCTTTCTCAAGCACAAAATAGAACTATAAAACAACCACAGAACATATTTCTAACACGCTATGCTTCATAAATAAACACAAGTTTTAAGTCCTATACAAATAGGTCCAGAAGTATTTGGACAATAACAGTTTTTATCATTTAGCCTTTATACACCACCACAGTTCATTTGAAATTAGATAATCAAGATGTGATCAAAGTGCAGACTTTCAGCTTTTATTTAAGAGGTTTCACAAAAATATGGCATTTGATGTTTAGGAATTGCACCCATTTTAGTGTCACTCGCTTAGGCCATTTGTTTTGTGCTCAAGCAAGTTCAAGTGTGAGCAGAGAGTATAACCCTATACACCTCCGAATTTATCTTGCTATTTCTGTCAGCAGTCACATCATCAATAAACAGCAGTGAGCCCATACCTTTGGCAGCCATACATGCCTATGCGATAACACTGCCTCCACCATGTTTGACACGTGATGTGGTCTGTTTTGGATCATGAGCTGTTCCTTTCCATCTCCACGTTATTCTCTTCCCATCATTCTGATACAAATTTTTCTGTCCAAAGCATTTGACTTAGGAGGCTTTTTTAGATGTTTTCTGGCAAAGTCCAATCTGGCCGTCCTGTTCTTGAATGTTACCAGAGGTTTGCAATGTAAACCTTAATGTAAATCCTCTGTATTTACATTCAGAAAGGCATCTCTTGATTGTACACTTTGACAATGATATGCCAACCTTCTCCAAAGTATTCATGACATGAATCCATGTTGTGAAGGGCTTTTTCTTTACCGAGGAAAGGATTCCGTGATCAACCACTTTTGTTGTCTTCCATGGTCTTCCAGGCCTTTTGATGTTGTTGAGCTCACTAGTGATTTTTAAGAATGTACCAAATTGCTGATTTGGCCACTCCTAAAGCTTTCTCTATCTCTCTGATAGAAATATTTTGTTTTTCAACCTAATAATGGCCTCTTGGACTTCATATTGATAGCTCCAGTCAAACTCCAGACTTTATATATGCTTCATTGGCCTTGAAGTAATGGGAAAGAAACAGATCACACTTATCTATGAAACTGCTTTTGCTTTTGAGCCCCTGACATTGAAGGTACTCTGCATAAATTGTCTACAATTCCTAAACAGTTAAGGCTATATTTCTATCTCTTAAATAAAACTTGAAAACTACACTTGGATCATATCTTGATTGTTTTATGTAAAATCCATTGTGGTGGTGTATGGAGGCAAAATGATTTGATAATTTTGTATCTAACTGCTAGTGGGACCAAAAAAAACAACAAAAAAAACAGTGTTTTGGCACATCCTTCTACTCTGCTTCCATGCTCAGTTTTTTTCATATATGCCCTGATTACTTTACCCACCATAGCAGTAGCCATTCGGCCACTGTATTTACTGTTATTTTAACTTAATTCAGGGTTAAGATAATCTCCCTTTAATAGAAATGAGACAACCAACTTTAAATGGTTATGAGATTCCCCAAGATTCCCTGAGCTGCTGTGAGCATCATAGACAAACTACTGACATATCAAAAAATTTCAGAGCCAGTCAATGTTAAATTTAGGTAATACCTTAAGTTGTCCTTTGGTCAGGTCTGTTTGGGTGGCCCTTAGCATTTTCGAAGGCGTGCAAGTGTGTGGGGTTCATTTGTTTAATCCTGATTTGGTGAGACAGGGCAATCTGGACAGTGGCTTAACACAGCCTCTGGTGACTTATTACTATTCATTTAGCTGCTGCAGTAAATATTGATTCATCAAGGGATTTTCAATTTGAGCCCTGTGACATCTTGTGAAATATCACTAAGTATTTAGAAGTGAGCGAAGAGATGGGGAGGGAGGGGGGACAGGTCAAGTCCTTAGGGATAGTGATCCTTCCCTTACTCTCACCCGACCAGCCATGCTCTCCTTCCTTATGTTCTCTATCTTTTCAACTCCAAAGACCCTCCACTTTTATTAGTTTGAAGCCACTGAGTGAAGCATGAGCTCATATTGTCTGCTCTTAACCACTCAGTGCTGCTCTTTATCTTTGGCCTATCAGATCTGCTCATAGTTGAACCCCTTACTCGAGGACATGCATCTACAAAAAAGAAATAGTGATATGACATATCACTATATGACATATACGATACTTGTGATGTGACACAAGTGTTGTCTTTTCTTGGTTTTAATAGCTGCATTACAATAAAGTAATATAATTTTTAAAACTCAGTGTTCTACCTGCTCTAATATTACCTCCAGTGAGAAAATCAACAATACTGATTATCAAAAATCTCACTTCATTATAGGGCTCTTGTGGTAATCGCAAAAATGAGTACTTGCACTATTAGTAAACCAACTGAGGTGGATAGCAAGTCACTGTCACCTTACCTCACCTCTTATTCAGACAGGAGTAGTGGAGACTGCACTGTTGGATAAACCTAATGTTACATCAAGCCTTTTGCATGTGAGGTCACAGCAAACCATCCCTGCAGCCACAACCGTATCTTCGAGGTTTCGAGTTGATACCAAACTCACCCGCTACCTAGAGGAAGACCCGCTAGATTGTAATGCAGACCCACTCAGTTGGTTGCATGACAACTAGGGCTGATCTCTTCTCTCCAAAGTCTCCACAAGTTCATGTGTAGTTGGGCAACAAGCGCACCATCAGAGTATTTTTAGTGCCACAGGGAACATTGTCATTCCTTTGCGCTCAAAAAGATTTGCAACAAAAAATAAAATGGGTGGAGTGCAATAACATTGCATATCACAGTATTAAGCCATCCTTAATCAGTGCAAGGGAAATTCTGTCACCACGAAAGTCCTATTCATTAATATTTTGCAATATTCATCCCTACAATATAGTTTTAGTAATGATATGTTCAAAATTAGTTTTAATACTTCAGTTTGTTTTGGTCCTAAAATTTACATAGAGGAGAAGAAATATTGTTATACATACATATATACTGTATATATGTGTCATGGTTTGGCCTAAAAGAAATTGTGATATTATTTTAGGGCCATATCGCCTAGTTCTACTACCAAACATTCAGAGAAAAGACAAAAGAACAAGTTAGTGAGTGTGCATCATTGCGTTATTCTTCTTTATCTTCTTCTTCTAATTCTTATAACGGTTTGCAAACCACTTAATGCCACCTTCTGAACTGCAGTGTTTATGGTATCCATATACTCCACAGACCCTGAGTTCAGATGTTATTATTCTTTAATCAGTTATTGCCCAGTATGTGTCATTGTGTCATTGAAAAGGTTTACCATTTTTTAAAGAACTGCTAAGCATTGCGTGCATACGGTAGGATTGTGGGTAATTGAGGCTCACAGAGGGCATACAAGCAGATTGTGGGCATTGGAAAAGGCCTTTAATGATATCCCACCATTGCTGAGTGAATGCCCAAATTAGTTCCACCAGTGCCACATTACTTTTTCAACTGTAAAACTGTAAAAATTTTCAATTATTATTGTATATTTCTAGTCTATGATACTAAATTCAATCACTCAAATTGTATTGATCAGGTTAGTCAAAATATAAAAGAGAAAAGTTTACCCATTGTGTATTTGTGCATCACACTTACTAACTTAGCTATCAGAAACCTTTATATCAGCGCCCGCACCCACTGGAAGAGAGCTCCCAACTTACCCAGTGTGCTCTGCCTGTTTTTTCACACACACCACACGGAGTGCTGGGGGGTAATTTAGTGCCGGGTGCCAGTTTGAAGGGGGCGGGGGAACCAGCAGCAGTATTTCAACCCTCACGACCAGAAAATAGATATAATCTCAACATTAACTCCATTAATAGTAGCAGCAGTTGAATTAAGTAAGCCATAAAGCATGTACACTGGAGGATAAATTACAACCCACTCCTCCCTACATCCCTAGGACCTTCCTATTTTCTTTCCGCTGTCTTGTCTTTTAATTTTATATATGCATGCGGTTCCTCTGTTGGTACTCTTTTGCATTTATCTTTTATATAATCAGATGTGTTGTGATTCTTTTTCACCTCCTTGTCTTTGACTTTTTATCTTGTAACTTGTTTCAGACATACATGTTTTAAGATTACTTATATAAGATAAGATAAGATAACTATATCTACACGTACACACACACACGCGCACACACCCTCACACACACACACACACACACACACACACACACACACACACACACACACACACACACACGCACACACACTCAGATACACATGTAGACACAGGCCAGGCACTCATCTCCTTTAGTGCTTCAGTATCGATCACTACAGTTTGTAAGAGACTGGGCAATAAAGTTAAAGAACTGCTACCTCTTGTTCACCTTTCTCCCTTTTTCCTGTTTTCATTCCCCTGTTCATCTCCTTTTATAATCCAATTCATTCGTTTACTCATTACTGATCACATTAGTCATCCACATGCTTCTTGCAGTTGTGCGTTATGATCCGTGTTGCTCTACACACTATGCTCCACAGCGAAACTCTTTGGGTTACTTCTTAATGTTGTTCTCTACAGTAAAAGAATGTTTTGTTCTTTATAGTCATCTCTGCTTTTAAGTTTGATTTGATGGGATTGTGATGTGTAATGACACCGTTTTGTTTTTCACGAAGTACCTAAAGAACAGCAGCAGTCCTGCTGGAATGAGCCTGTGGAATGTTTTTTGCTGTGCTCTGTTTCAAGGGTAACTGTTTCCCAATATGTGTTTACTAACGCTTGGGTTGCAGACAAGTAGATGAGGACAGCATTATTCTGAGCATTTGTGCGACCCTCCAAATTCTTTCCTGTCA
Organism: Mola mola; assembly: GCA_001698575.1. Classification (NCBI taxonomy): domain Eukaryota; kingdom Metazoa; phylum Chordata; class Actinopteri; order Tetraodontiformes; family Molidae; genus Mola; species Mola mola. The sequence goes on from KV751399.1 coordinate 1,455,217, forward strand.
CTAAAACAAAAGTCGGTGCATTCATCAACAACGCTGGTAGTGCTGAATCACGCTCTCCTTCATTTGTGCATCTCACACATACACATTCCTGCCTCTTCACACACAAACACACATACACACACATGTATGTGCTTACACATGCGGACTCATCACAGGGGTTTCTGCCCTTGTGTTCTCCTTCACTTCTTCTTCTTCTCAACGTATTTCTACTTTTCTTTTTTGAATAGTTGCTTTTTTAAATTTATTTATTTATTGTCTATGATCTCCGCTGAGTGTCTCTGTTTTACAACAGGACTACATGAATCTAAACTGAAAAGACTGTAATTTGGGGGCTGAAACAATTACTTGCTGACTTGATTAACCAATTGAATGAACATTTTCTGGTTTCAGCTCCTCTAATATGACAATTTTTCTTTTATTCCTTTTTGTATTATTGTAATTTGACTTTTTGTCACTTAAATAAGATGTAAATGTTGGTGTTGAGTCAGTTATACTTGCTTTTATGGACCAGATGACTAAATGATTTAGCTAAAAATCTTGTATACTGATAAATTAATTATAAATGCACAAATACAATTCATTACTTTGTCAAGACCACAGTAGGTAACAATTTAATTTGTATGGTTACTTTTTCTGCTAAAATGTAAAGAATTATGAAATACAGGGGTTTGTGACAGTGACACATTTTCTGCTGCTCTGACATTCAGCTTGTGAAAAATTATAATAGTGTTGATATTCTAAAAATGCAGAGGTTTTTGTCACTATAAGTGATCCTTCCTCATATTCATCTTCTTCTTTTCCTTTCTTCCTCAATTATTTAATACCTATCGTGCGTCATCATATATAAAATACTACATTCAAAATTTAAAAAACAAAATCACATAAATAGGGTTGATAAACACATTGAAGAGGAAAATGATTAGTTGTATCTTTTCACACCAAACTTTGCAGTCTAAACCTGATATCTATGAGTGATCAATGTGTTGCTAATTCATCCTTTGCTAATTTTATAAATCTTGAAATGTATTTTTAAGTAAATGTATGATTTGTGTATATGTGTTAGAACTTCTAGAAGAAATGAAGGAAGTGGTGTGATATCTGTGCAAAGCT
>KV751399.1:1471367-1481671 GCA_001698575.1 Mola mola
GTGGCTGGGGAGAGGAGCATCTGGATCTCCCTGCTCAGGCTGTTGCCCCCACGACCCGGACCCGGATAAGCGGCAGAAAACGAGACGAGGCAAGACTATGCCCTCTGTCAAGTCAGGTCTTTGGCTGTTTGTATACCTTCAGGTGGTTTATTTGCCCCGACTGAAGGGGGTGGGGTGATTGATTCTGGCATTTTGATTCTAGGAGTAAGCATGTTGAACAGACTCATAGGTAACTCGTTTATTGGACTATTTATTTGGGTTTCACTGTTGTGCATCTTCAGGACCCGTGAGGAAGTAAAACTGTGACTGACAGTTCTGAATGACAGAAGTTCATTCAGCACTTTAATGCCTCTGATTTGGCTATCAGTGATTTCACGCTGAAATGCTGAAATAGTGTTATTGGACCTCAAGTTGACAGCATGTTTTCAGTGATGACTAACAGAGACTGAATGAAAAGGAGGCATCGTGTTCAGGAATGATTCACCATCAGTCACACACCATATAATGGACACATGTTAACTGACAACTACAGGGACCAAAGCTTTTTTTTTATAGTTAGGCCAAAAGGTTATTTCCAGAACAGGTTTCATGATCAGCAGGTGGATCCGCAGGTTTAGCATTTGAAACGTTGAAAAATTCTTATCAATTTTTAGAAAATCTGGGTGGGTTCGTTGGCTTTCACCTCAAGAATTAGCCAGGCCTCCAGAATTTAACTGGAAGTTGAACGAGACCCTTTTCAAGCTGTCTAGGTGTGGTTTTTTTTGTTGTTTTTTTTTTGTATTAGTGCTGTCGGCTTCACACTATACTACATTTAGCCCCATCATCCACTCACTGGAAAATTTTGGAGCTCGCCAACAAAACCCCCAGTTTAGCAGTCATTAAACAGTCACCCATCAACAAACCACAGCGCTGTTTATGTCAAATGGCCATTTTAAATTTGCCCACGGAATCCATTGCCTAGTTTGGAGACCAGTGACCATTTAGTTGTGTAGTTTGAAGTGGAAAAAAATGCAAGACTCCCAATCTTAAGACAGCAATTCATTTACTGTGAACTGCACAGAGATCCAACCACTGCGAAAGTCATGTTGTCCGAACTTGGCATTAGTCCGCAGTAGGGTTCCACAGCTTTCAAATGTTGAAGCAGAGACTGTCAACAGCGTTGGTCTGATTGCAGTAATTGAAGCACTTTCAGCTCCTGTAATACATATCAGTTTATGCAGTGCATTGATGCCATGACTTGACTGAAGCTCTTTGAAGGTATAATTATGTTGTACAGCATGTATGCAGTTCCACTGAAGTTAAAATGAGGCTTAGATAAACAAGTTTGGTAACCAATCTGCCCTGCCTCCACACAAACACACACACAGAGTGATGCAGGCAGGAACAGCTGCTGGGGATGGTGGTCCATAATGGCATAACTGTAGTGTCTGAGTGACACACTGTGGGCCTGATGGGTATCAGAGACCCACACATGAATCCCCCTCACAACCTGTCTCCTCGCCCCCTCCTACCTCCCTTTGTCTCCCTCTTTTCTCCTTTCTTCTCTCCACTTCTTTTTTTTTTTTTTTTTTGTGCGTTGAGTGTGAAACAGATGCTTTTTCACACTGTCAGAGCTCATTTAAATGGCATGTGGGGAAATGAGGATATAGAAAACAAAAGGGATATTGATATTTATTCTATTAGCTGAAGTGCTTAGGTCGGTGATTTTCCCGGTGTGTGAGTGTGTGTGTTTATAGAGCACTGCGCTGCGAGGCTCTGTGGCTCTATGATGGATAGCAGGTAGTAATTATAGATGGGAAAACTGCTGAGGATGGCACTATGGGCCAGGCAAGCAGACACCCCAGCAGCTCAATGGTTAAGTCTGCTTCTTGCCTCCATCCTTTTCCTTGATGACCTGGTTTTGTCTCATCTTCAGGTGTTGTTTGTCTCCCACATCATCTCCTTTCTTTTCCACAGGACTATTTCTATCTGTTTTAATTGTTCCTGTCTGTCTGTTCTTCTAAAATCGCCTTCTGATTTCTCTTCTGACAGCGGTTGTCGTCAACTATCATGTGACATACTTGGCTATGGTCTTTTCTATTGATAGCCATTTGTTTTAACTACAGGGGGCTAAATGATCAACTGTTTAGTTTAATGGATTTGTGATTTCAGACCTGAAAGCACTCCTTTTTTTTCTTTTTTTCATTTTTCAACCTAAGACCTATTTTCTGAAATTCAACAAAGTACTTTATTTTTATTTTTTTTTTTTTTTTCTGAAAATTATTCCAATAAGGAGTTTAGGCACTTGGTCAGTCGAAAACATCCAAACAATGCAAAATGGCATAAGTATATCATTTTTTTTTCCATCACTAACTATGCTTACAATGATAATTGCAACAGTCTGGTAACATGGATTAGATAACTACTGTTCTCTACCTTCTCTTACTGAGAGTGCCCCCCCCCCAGACACAACCAATCGAAGCAGCATTATTTTCCAAAGTTTCCGATGTTTACAAAAGACAAGCCAATTTGTTTAGATTGATTACAAGTAATGTCTAATTATTCCACACAGCAGGCTGTGTGAAATAATTACACAATACTTCTGAATAAATTTACATGTTTTGGCAGGCCCCAGCTTCATTCTAGCATTCTATATCCTAGCCATAGTCTTGGTATCAGAACTCCATTCAAGTACAAAATATGTATTTTGTGAAATTTTAGGTCCTCATAGATTGGGAAATAGGGTTTAGGTTGAAAAATATTCTCCTTTAAGTACTAACTGTTGAAACAAAGCTAAAATTAACAACTAATACAGATGTGATCATGAGTTTCAGTCTTTAATTGCTGTGGACACATTTTAATTGAGAGTGAGTAAACTTTATTGTGTCTGAGGGGAAACACACTGCTACAGTCTCCTTCACATAAATTCTCAGAATTAGCAACTCCTTGCACTAGTACAGCTGCAGTTTGTAATCAAGTCTGTCCAGACTCATATAGTGTATGTAGTGACTGATATGTCACTACTGCAGCACGCTGAGGCAATACTGTAATTTGATCCCACATCATCCCTTGTCCTGTCTGGACCTTTGAGTGAACACACATTTAATTGGACATTATTGTTGTTCGGCATTGCCTCACAGTGTAGAAAAATTTTAGTTAACATTAGTGGAAGATGTTACATTCTCAATGCATCAAAACAGTAATGTCATTAAAATTAATGGAGACACTTCAGAAGCAGTCTAAACCTTTATTTTCTTAATATTACAATCTTCACAATGAAGCCTGATCACTCTGAGCTCGTTTTGTTCAGTGCTTCTCACTATAAGCTGTTACTGACATGTCTGCTTAATACCCAAGTTGTAAAAGCATCTTATCTCCCAATTTTATTTTACTGTCTTTTCCTTTGCATCCCCTCCTTCTTTCTTTCTTTTATGCTTCTTTAGCTTATTCTCTTAGTCTCATGGTAAACGTGCTGACTCCTCCTGGTTTTTGGCCCAGCAGAGAGTTTGCTGATAGGCCCCAGAGACATCCAGGCATTCCTTAAATCAAGTGGAAAATTGTTAACTTGGTGTCGGATGAAGATGTTCTGTACACTTGAGCTTTTTTCTTGCCACTGCCTGCTCTCTCTATCTCTCTCACTTTATGAAAATGAAGATGTATGGCGCTGTGGGGAGTGGACGGAGCTTTTACAGTCAGTTTCTTCACTTTAAGTGTCTCCCATTCAGAATGCTTCAGTTTTGTTACCTCCAGTTGTTCCATTATACTTGAACCAGACATCTCTGAGAGAAGTGTACAAAATATCACATTTTTAATTTGGCACAGCTACATGTAACATTTATTGTTTGCATATCACACTAGTTTCAGCAGCATTTGCTGTAACTGTACAGTATATTACAATACTTGTTTCGGTTTGCACAGTTGTTGGGAATCATATTAGACTGCATGATTGATAAAATGATCTTCATCATAATTTTGTTCAGTACTGAAATCACTTTTTTAACCAAAGGATGCAATCAACTTTTTTTTGTTAAAGCCACACTGCCTCAAACTAAATCATAACAGAAGCAGACACTTGTCAAACCAGATCATCCTGCATATCGCTGCTGAATGTTGTGCTTTTATGACAACTCGACAAGTTGTAAGCTCGATGTTGCTGTGTAGTCGACCCCCAACAATAATGAAGTGTTAGCTACCGTTAGCTAATGTCAATCAAATCCCACATTTAGTGTCTTTATCCTCTCACTGCACGAGCTCTTTATCAATGTGTCCTTTGAACACTTTCTGTCAGAAAAAGACATAATATAGATGCCGTCACTTAAAGGAAAAGTTCACCCAAAAATCACCTCCATCCTAGTGGAACTCCAAATGAAGTTTGTTTGCCAACCCACAGTCAAAGTGTTGCAGCATTCTTCTTCATTTGAAAAGATGTTATTTTAACCTTTTATAAAAAGAAATCATGTGTGTGGGTACACAGAAAGGGATACAGGATCTTTGCAGAGACACAAGAAATAAAGACATTTAATGTTGTTTAGGATGACATATTCCTTTATTTGGTCATGCACTACAATTGACAGCATTAAGGAAAAATTTCTGCTACAGTTAGAATGATAAACACGATAATGTTCAATGATAAACATAAGTTTATTTCTAAGCCCCACCACTCAGTTGCCAGTTGGATCCCTAATATACACCACTCAGTTCAATAGTGATGTCAGGCACCAAATATAAAGCCATGAACAACAACGACACCAGCAGCAGACCTGATTTGTTGAGCAAAATGTGATGTCAAAACCGTAGTCCTATAAAATGATATAGAGGAACATTTGGCAGGGAGTTGACCCCCGGACACCTTGGCACCCAAAGGTGCAGGAACATGGGTGTGTGAGGGGCTGCAGGGCTCCAGAGAAAATTGATCTCAGGGTCCCTCACCCCTCCTCACACACATCCCCCAATACAAATTCTATTTCTGGACCAATGTGCTTCCCAGTCCTGCACTCCTCACCCCTCGAAACACACACATGCACTCCTCGCAGCCTGCACCCAGGAGTGAATATAATTAGCTTTTCTGACAGGTGGGAGGGATCGTATCTCGTGGAGAATGAAGCCACCAATTTACACCCGTATTACACTGTCATACACACTCCGTTAAAAACATGCGTGTGAACGCTTGCCCTGTCATACACAGTGCTTGCCAGAGTGACGTTAACTGTGACCCACTTGCTCAACTTCCATTATAAAGAAGAGGGCCTTGTAAAAGTAGCAACTTACAAAAGGAGTCCCTAATCAGGATATGTCCTGCGTTTTGAAATGCCATCACACAACTCTGCAATTTTGTGTATGTTCAAGTGTTAATTTATTTGATCAGTTTGGTTTAACTTCACAGCTCTCTTATATTTCAAGGATATATTGATTTCATTTTTGATAGTTGGGTGAAGCAGATATGCAACAGCCCTCTTTATTCAACACCTTTCAACTCCATCTCTCACCAACAGTGTAAGAAGAAACACACTCTGTTGTGTCCAGACTTCTCAAAGACCGGTTCATGCCCTCGAGGTGCCCGCTGTAAGCTTCAGCACCGCCAACAAGCCAAACGAAGCGCCGGCAACACCACCACCACCCCGGCCAAGAGGACCAGAACCAAGGAGTCCTCCAAGAGGTCTGGGAAACAGATTGTAGACTGAATCATCATCTGAATTAATTTTATGAATGTCACATCAGTATTTTCCCTCCCCCTCTAGGCCACAGCTCTCAGTTGTCATTGCGCAGGGCTCTCAGGCAGCACCAGGGACACCTACCAAGGGTCCTCTGGAACTGCCGTCTTTCATCTCTCTCTCCAGTTCCCCGGAGGAAGCAGATGCCCCAGACATTCTGCTGACTGAGACCTCACAGGTCAAAGGTATGAACATACAAATCTAGATGTCCGTGAAGGTTCTCAGTCATCCAGGTCATCTTGATCTTGGATTGTTTAGTAGGAAGCAACTGGACTTCTTATCTTGTTTGAAGACGTTTTGCCTCTCACCCGAAAGGCTTCTTCAGTTCTGAGGGTCAGTGCGGGAAACCCAGGTATTTAACCCAGAGTGGGTGGAGGCAATCACCAAAAATGAGGACGTGGTTGAAAGCGATCATCTGGCTAGACATCATGTGAGTTGTTAAGGTCACATGAGCCCAGATGTGAATCATCAAATACACGCAAACACTCTCAAGTGATTCACACCTGGGCTCATGTGACCTTAACGACTCACATGATGCCTAGCCAGAGGATCGCCCCCCAGGCTGGTGCTTTCAACCATGTCCTCTTTGTTGGTGTCTCCACCCACTCTGGGTTAAATACCTGGGTTTCCCGCACTGAACCTCAGAACTGAAGAAGCCTTTCGGATGAGAGGCGAAACGTCTTCAAACAAGATAAGAAGTCCAGTTGCTTCCTAACAAACACTCCAAGATACAAATCTAGATCACTTGCCAAAGTGGACACGAAAAAACAATATAAGATGAGAGGAGTTCAGACAGCATGGAAATGGGGAAACAGTCCAGGAAGACTTCCGAAGGTCAAATGATGTGTGGAAGGTTCAGATTTGTTTAAAACTGACACTTTTTTGAGGGACTTAATTATTTTTTTCCACTTATAACCTGTTTCATTCTATGGAATGGAGATTTAGATGAAATCTGAAACCTGTTTCACTTTTTAAATAATTTGAGCCCAGATGCGTTTTTACATATACAGTAGATGGCCAAATTGGCTGTCCCACCCAATGTCACACCACTGGTCTCAGTTTTAGAGTTTGAACCGTCATTCCTAATAATATATAACTAACTACCTAACTAACTAACTAAATTTACTCATTTGTCCAACTCACATGCTGAGATTTAGAGAAATCAACAGGACGAGATTTACTTTCTGTGAATTTAAGTAAGCAAACTAGATTTAGACTATTATATCTATCTATCTCTCTATTAAGCCTGGCAAAATTATTAACTCTACTGTAAAGTAACATTGAATTTAAAAAAATCTGAAAATTCAACTGTTTACAAATTTCTTTGTGAATGTGATTTGAGTTTGGTTTTTTTTTTTTTTTTTTTTTTTTTTTTCTGTGGGAAAAAAAAGAAAGTTTTTTTTCTAGTGGAAAGTAAGGAACTGTTTGTTCATTCACAAAATATTTCTAGAGCTTCCCAGCAAAAACAGCACTGAAGTGTTCTTGTTAGCAATAGAAGATGCAGTAAACTCTTTTTAGAGTGTAACAAAACATATGAAAAAAACAACAACAACAAATGGTTTGTATTCTGTAATCTAAGTCACCAAAAGTCTCAAAATTCCAAATATTCCAAATATTCCAAAATTCCAAATATTAAGTTAAAAAAAGTAAGTTATTAAAAATGAAGTGGAGTAGATAATGAATTTTCATTTTTGGATGAACATTCTTTTAATCTCCTACACTTACCATGGATGTCAGTGCACTTGATTTCTGTGCTCTGGAGATTAATTCTTAACAAAGCATTCAATTCCTTTTTCCCTTCCAGATAAGCAGTTTAGACAATCTTTGGTTTGCGTTATAATCGACCCTCTTGTTGGCACCCCAAATCTTCTGATTGGGCAAGTAAAATGTTTAAATTTCCAGGATTTACAAGAAAAAGTGGGAAAATTACATCCACGTTGTCAAACACAGAATGTTCCTTAAGAGGACTAAGTATGCTTTGAGTAAAAGTGCTGGCTGTCATGGTTTTGTCTGGAGCTGTTTTGTGGAAGGATCATGTTAGACTGAAAGCCACAGGATCAGGCCTGAGTTTATGAGAATGGGGAGTGGTGTTTGGTCCGAGCTGCAGACAGATAATGTTGATCAGAGCTGGGCTGCAGAGCGGGCATGCTGCTTCTCAGGGGAGGAGTAATAATGCTCAGAGGACAGAGGTAATAATATTTAGGTTTAGGAGGCACAGCTGAGCTTTCTGTTGACAGACTTGACAGATAGAGGATTAAGAGTGAGGCTGCCTCCCCCCAACAGCCTCCTCCTCCCCACAGGCTTGATCATCCACCTGCCCCCACCGGCTGGACATATGCACGCCTGCGGGCTGACACTGCAAAGCAACATTTTAAACCCTTTCACCTCTGTTCAACCTGTTTAATCACTCCACACATTACTTTTATTGAGTTTATACTTTTGACTTAGTTTCACAAATATGTGTTGTCTGTTTTATCTGATACTAAACTGAGTAGGAAAACTCGATTTAAAATCCATTTCTAAAACCGCTTGGTGAATAAAATGTCATCCGTGGTAGTTATTCTTCCCTTCTTTAATAAGATTTTGTCCCAAAGTGTGGTTTTCTTATTGTTAGTTAGTTAGTGTTCTGAAATATAGGGACATTTTCTTTTTTAACTCTTTTATGAGTCAGTCATAGTTGATATTTCCAAGACTAAACCCAAGTAATGTGTAAATCAATAGTATAATGTCCCATATGTCATTATTGACTTAGAATTTCTCAAATGTAATCAACTTCTAAATAAATAATGACAAAATTTGTTTTAAATTAACATTTTACTGTTTCAAGAATAACTCAGTCCCACCAAGAGGAAGTGGGACTGACTTTGAGGTGCTGACTAACATTGACCATTTCGCACATGTCTAAAAGCCACATCCATCTGTTCCGGAGGTCAACATTAGGTGTACTGTACGTAGCCAAAAGAACCACATCAGAATATGTGATGTGAATTCAATCGAATGGGAATTGCAAAGTCTTGATTGTCCCCAATGAGGCAATTTGGTTTACAACAATAGTCAACACAACCAACACACATCACCAAAAATAATACAATAATAAATAAAATACATAAAACAGGTGTTAATCATATGTTGCGCATCAGAACATTATTTTAGAGCAATAACAAAGCTGTAGGCCTAAAAAACCCAATGGTTGATGGAACAAATGATCTCAAATATCTGTTTGATCTGATGTTGCTATAATAAGCAAAGTCTACCTCCTCCCAGATGGCAGGAGCGGAATCTCTGCATGATCCAGAGCAACTCTGGATGTGAGATTCCAGCTTCTTATAAAGAGTTTGGATGACAGTGAAATCAAAAAATGTTTGTTTGAATACTTGATATTAATACTAAATATTAAATGTTTGTTAATATTTAGTATTAATATCAAGTATTCAGCTCTGCAATTTTCTCAGTATTTTTGGTACATAAAGAATTAAAAACTAACAAAACTGTCTGCAATGTTTCATCTTTCTCTTTCATGGTTTATATTTAGTGTTCTCTGCATGGAAACAAGCAGGACCTTTGACCTGACTCAAGTCATCTTGACCTCTGACCTTCACTCACACACACATTACAAATATCTAATAATATTGTTTCAGTAGATGTTCAAGTACAACCTCAGGTCTCATTCACATGTAAGAAAACAACCAACATAATATAATGAGTGTAAGCATGGCGATTGTTATTACTCATAGCTGCCAGGCTAGTGTGTTAGTATTGGTAAATTTTTGCTGCGGGTTCTCTGACATTCATATGCATTGAAGTGTTGTTTTCACAATAAATCTGAAAATGTGGTTTGAAGAGATGGGACCTACAAGCATGTTTCATGACATTACAAATAGTTTGAATACCTGATCCTGATCGAATATGAATGAATATGATGAATAGCTGATGCATCATTCCTAAGTGTAAAATGCAAGATCTGTGATAAGAGCTGGGCAATGTATATGATATATATTGTGATATAAGAATGTATATCATTTGAGATTTGGATATTGTTTTATGCTGATATGGTACGGGTTGGTTTGGTGAAAGGTTGCATTACAGTTAAAAAATGATGAATCATACAGCGTACCATGTATTGTATTATGGCCTAAAGCAATTGTGATATTGTTTTAGGATGATACCAACTAGCCGTAACTGCTGTAGCTGTTTTGCAGATAAACACTAGTTTATCTGCAAAACCCACAATCGCAAAACCCATATGTAGCGTATACCCTAAAACATGAATGGAGGGGATCTTTAAACAAAGAATTTATCAACAGGTTGATAGTTGATAGTTAAAGTAATTATTCAGACTCCACAACCCTACAACTGAGTTTGACCAGTGACTCACAAATACACACACATGAAAAAGCGCTCATGGTCATCCCTCCACACACTCTGTCCGACACTTTTTTGCTCTTAAATATTACTAAAGACACTTTAGTCCTTCTCTCATTAAAGTTGGACCTCTGCCAAAGGAACTCCTCTTGACTTTGCATAAATTAGCTCAGACATGATATATCAGTCCTCAAACACATCCGACATGCCTTCATCCATCCCCATTCTTCTGTTCTCTTCCTCATTTACTAA
>KV751399.1:1502897-1566439 GCA_001698575.1 Mola mola
TTATATTATATTTTTTAGAATATATATATTTTGTTTTTTTCACTTCTATGCTTACAAGGAGCAACTGTAGAGTAACAATTTCCCTCGGGGATAAATAAAGTATTCTGAATCTGAATCTGAATTTACATTTTAACATCCATGCGGTTTGATTTTTGTGTCAGTGCTGAAACATCAACTTTCAGTGTTTCAACATTTCAACATTGAAGGTCAGTCATGTGCCTCTTGGGTAAAATCAACTTCTGCAGTCAAGTGTTGTAGTCACAGTCACAGCAATGACAAGAGAAATGGGCATTGTCATTGCAGCTGATATGAGGCCATTTTCAGTGGTAAAAAATCAGGGATCTCAGTGACTCCTCCTTGTATAGTTCATGAACAAACCACAGCTGGCAATTCAACCTTTATCTACAGGTGTCGATGATGAAGGTTGATTCACTTTCGAATTTGGTTTTGATTTTGCAAAAAGAATCAAAGTTTTCAATGTCTTACAAAACAAATATATTTTATTTGCAAAATATGATAAAATGTTGAATGGTAATTTTAAAAGCTGAGGACATTGCATGATGATTAAAATTTCAACGTTGATTTATGGGAAATGTTGTTTGAGTCCTATACAAATAACGTTATTAATTCAGCGTTAAAGGTTGGTCACCTGCCATCTGGGACAGACAAAATATTTTAAAATGCACCTGCATTGTTTTGTGACTGACTGTATTGTCACACAATTAAACAATTAAACATATAGAACATATGGTTCCAAAACATTATTTTCTTAACACTCCATAACATTTTTTCATGATAGACATTTTATTTTTTTTCATTTTAAAGATAAGCTTACTTTTATGAGCATAGTGCAAATGTTTTTTTTAATATATAATTTATCCCATACCAGTGGTGGGAGCCAAAAATGATGTGAGAATGTTTGACTGCTGTGTTGCAAGTCTCAATCTGACCAATCATTTGCTGACTGATCGGAAATTGAAACTTGATAATCCAAAGGGATATGGGGTCTATTTCAAGATTAAAAAAACCACATTGTTTACCCATTATTCTACATTCAACCACGTTCAAGCTAACCGATTCAGAAAAAATAATTAATCTTGAAACTTCAGCATATATCTTTAGCAAAAAATACATAAAGACTGCATGTGTCCGCCCTCATTCGGTCAGGATCCATACTTGTGTTTTCAGGCCACAGAGAAGAGACTTTTAAATTTTCACTGCCTTTAGATTTTTAATACAATTATATATGTTATTTAATTAATTTGTTTGATCTATACCTCCGAAAATTAAGTCTGGACACAAATGCTGGCAGCAAAATGTCAGAACATATTCATCCTGTGGACATTTGGTCAACAGTGATCACATGAACATTTAGTTTTGTATCAAAGTTGCTCACATTACCAATTTTGGATCCCTTCAGTGATGACTCATAACAACACAGCAAACATAGCTGAGGCATTAGCACGTAGTAGTTTTCTGTGGAGGATCAGTCTTTTGAAAACTTCTTAATATGCTGATGACTGAAGTGAAAACCTTGGTCTTCACCGTCATCAGTACCTCCAGTTTATGTTGACTGAATTACTGCCTGTAATTCTCGCAGGTGTAGATTGACCAGGGCGACTTTCACACGCAATCAGCCTGAGAAAGCGGTTAGATGCATGTTACCACCCTCAGCCATCAGGACTTGGCCAGATAGGCCTCCATGAATAAATCATCGTCACTTACCTGCGCCTGTTCACACAGATTAATTTTTCATGACCTGTATTAAGATTTAAGAGCAGATGTCATGTGATTGTGGGTTAATTTGACTAAAATCAAGCCGTGGTTATAGTGTTGATGTTTGGTTATTGTAAAGCTGAATGGTTTGAAGTTTTTTTCTGGGAAGCAGCTTACCGTTTTTTTTTTTTTGCTTCCTGTGAACCACTGTGCTTTTTTCTGCCTTTGCAACTAGCTTGATTATATTCACCAAGTTCCCACAGCGCCAGGCTTTGAAGCCTGAATAGCCAAACGGTTAAGTTACAACATCACATGACGAACAGTGGCCCAAAACCACTTTTTCCCATGACTTTTACATTGTAAAAGTAGGTAAGGCAGATGAATCTAAAGTCTGACAAATCCGGGTCAACTCCAGGGAAACACAACAAAGATCCAAAATTATGAAGAGGCTCAGACACTACATACCAGGTACCTAAGACAAACTGGTAAACTGAGGAAGAAGCACACAGACCCAAGGCATGGAGATCTAATCATGGACAGGTGAAGCCATTATAAGCATGGATATGGTGACCGAGGCAGGCCCCCATTCATGCCTAAGAAAGCTATGCTCAGTGCTTAAATAACCTAACAATGACCAACATACCTTGGTATAAATAGCCCCATAGCTTCCTCTTTTTGCAGCCTGTAGAACAGACATACTAAAGAATTTTCTCCTGTTGAGTAGCAGTAGTAGCTGAGGACTGAGTAGCCCTCAGCTAATTTGAATGGGATTACGATGAGTTCATTGTACAACTCCTGTAGACTTTCAAAAAGTTATTCGACGTTTGCCTGCTTCAACCACCTGGAAGCTTTTGTTTTTATAACATTTATATTACTTCATTAAACTACAGTATCTGCACTAGCTTAGCCCACAGTGTCTGCATCTGGGTTCAAACCCTTGTATTCCCACATGTGGGACACTGAACAACTCTGACAAGGCAGACCGAAAGTCAAGGGTGAAGTTTAATGCCGCAGGAAGTCACACTATACTTTAAGTATTTGGATAATATGATCTGTTTCCTTTTCTTTATACTCTTTCAGTTCTTGGATTCTGCCAAAAAAAGGGGAAGTCCTAAAGCACATTTTTTCAAATAGAAAAAAAAATGGTTCCCATGCTGCGGTGACACTGCAAACTCTGAAACGATTCTGCTGGTCATCAAACATCTACAAAGTTTCAGGGATTCTCTTCCTCTAGGTTCTTCATTTCCAACTTTGAGTCCAAAAAAATGTCAGTGCTATTTATACTTTTTTTCAGATTTGATGGTAAGCAAGATGTATCAAACATGTTGGGTGAGGAGCAACAATAGAGAAGTTGTGAAATGCAACAGAAACACCTGTTTGGAACATTCCACAGGCAAACAGGCTGATAGCATTGTGGCTCATTGGTGACGGATGGGCTGAGGACTCAAAGCATTTCACATTTCATATATTATTCCATTCACAGAAACAATCATCCTCCAATGGCTATGCCTTTGTCAGAAATTTGGGTTTTACTATATTGCACTCTGAACCACTGATGCTCCTATCAGATGATCTGCCTCAGAAACATAGCCTCCTGCAAAACTGTCAGTGGTAATTGCTTTGTTGTACCTAAATACACATTTGAGATTCTGATGCTATATTTTCAATATGTGAGTCTTTTCTACATATCCTTGAGTATACTGAAGAAGGGAATGCTTCGCACAAGATACAATTTTGAAAGTGCAGTCACAGTTTGATCAGCTGTCAAAATGTAGAAAAAGGATTAACAAGGTCAAACACATCAGGACAACGCCCAAAAATGTGACTCATATGTAGGTGGTTGTTAAAATTTATAATAATTGCATTTTTTTCCCCTAAACCTGACCTTTAGTGGCTAAGCTCAAATGGGGCTCTGGATGTGAACGCTCAACGTAGCTATTACAATCCGTCCTGACCAGCTCTTTCCTTCAATGTGGTACATAAAATGAAATGCTTTGTTTGCTCACAAAAAAGCAAGTGAAAATAATCAAAAGTGGTTGTTTTTCATCATTATGATATTAACAACCAAATTATTCATGTATAAACACAATTAGGAGAGCTGCAATATCTGTAGGAGACTAGTGGCAAACACTGTATGCTGTCTCTACTTCCTGATCCTCACTTACTCATTATGTAGACCTTTGATTCTGCCCTTCTTACCTTATCGTCTGCCTTGTCTCTCTTCTCATTAATTTCTTTTATTCTTTTGTTTCTTTTAAACCTTTTTTTTTTTTTTTTTTAAAAAGACTCCACATGTTACATTTTTTCCCAGCGCTGAGGATAAAATGTTTCCTCACGACAAGTACTTTACTTTGGTTCCATTTGCATTTTTAATTAAACAGAAGTTTGAAATCAGGATGTTTACTTCTGCTTGAGTAAATTTGGTGTATTACCACCATTGGTGTCTCCAGAAGTGAAAAAAAACCCCACAACAACACTTGATTCAGTTGACTTTGTCCACAAGGCAGAAGGACAAGTCACATCTGCAGCCCGTCAGCTTGAACGGGGCTGAAGTTGAGGTTGAAATGTCACATCTCTCGTTAGTGAAATGTCCCTGAGTGCATCTCAGATGTTGGAGCAGTGGTGCGTTTGGATAAAGATTTACGTTCGCAGTGGAGGGGAAGGGGAAATTCATCAAATTTGTCAGGAGGGGAGTGGGCGGCAATTCCCTGTGGAGACGGAAGGCACCCTGCTCCTGATGAGACAGATTTATCTTCCATATCCTGTCTGGCCACCGGACCTCCACGGTTTGTGTGAGAACAACGAAAGTTGAGTGACAGTTGAGTGTGGGGTCATGGTGAAGACATCAACGAGGCTTAGCTGAACGTCAATTCTCCTGTTTAAATCACCAGAACACCAAATGAACCAATACTAGGGGAAATTTCTGCATGTTGAAGTTTGTGCACTCATTTCGGAGTGAGCGCCAATGCTTTTAGCATGGCAGCTACAGGGAAGATTTCAGTTTTAATAAAGGGCTAAATAATGTGGCGTAAATTAGTTTGAACCACTGAGTATAAAGATGGACAACAGCTCAGAATTAAATCACTTCAAGTTATCTGGGTCTCAACAGGTAGATAAATAACAGACTGAACAAGAAATAAATTTGAGCTAATGTAATTTTATACAAATTCACTATAGGGATGCACTTTATTTCTTCAATGTGTAGGTGACCAGTTCACACAGTGAACACAGTATCTGAACAGACAGTATTTGTATGTGTTACAGCAGGTTAATAATCGGTCTCAGTGGGGCTCAGACGGGATGTTTCTGCACTGGTCTGATACTGCATGTCATAAGACCAGTTCTGATTAAATATTCATAGAGGTGTGTTTGTGTGTGTGTGTGTGTGTGTGTGTGTGTGTTTTGATAGGATGTGATGGGGGTGTTGGTGCACTCAGTGGGAGATCTGCTTCAGGAGAGAAAGAGTGGAAAGGTGCTGAAGGAAACAATTCTCACTCCAGTAGGATGGATTGAAAGAAAAACACGCTGCATGCACATTAATATATTAAGAGCTGGTATTTGCAATGTTTTTTTAATTGATAACTTCTCCTCGTTAGGAATCATAACACACAGACACAGCCACAGTTGCCACGCTTGGAGACACATTTCACATATTGTTGTGCTTTCTATGAAGGATTAAGCATCTGATATAAGCATTACAATCAGTGGTTTCTCTACTGATTGTAATGGTCTGTATATAATTGTCCAAATTCTCAAAAACAAAACAAAACAAGTGTATCATCATCAATTTACAAGTCACATATTTTTCAGATTTACCACCCCAACATATAAAGATAGATAGACATATTTTAACATTAGCAGAGCACTTCCATTGGTGCCATTGAGCTGGCTGTAAGGTTGTCAACCAGGAGCCACCCTTCCCTTATATTTTGCTCCTTCAATCTCAGAACACCTTGAGGTGTTGAGCAGCATCAGGGACATGGCCGTACCAGCCCTTATAGCCGGCCCTCTAAAATCCAGCTTTTTCCCATCCTTCATCCAAAGCCAGTCGGAAGATGAACGCTTCCTTTTTCTGCCACCTTCGCCAGGTCTTCCAAAGCCTTTCAGAGCCCAGAGTTTGGATTCCGTGATTCCGGAAGACTTTAGGAACTGCTGGCTGGAAGTCTTGCTGTAGCATCTGCAACCAATTTCCACCAGGTAGATGAAGGCCTCCACCCAGCGTCAGAGCACATAGCTGCCAGCTCTGTGTACTTTTCCCCGTTTCTCTCATAGGCAGCCTCCTCCCATGGCACGGCCAGTTACAACATGATCACCACCATGTGAAGGTTGACCAGGACAATGTCTGGTCCTTCAGACGTTGTGGTGATTTCCTGAGTGAACTTCAGCTGGTGGTGGAGATCAGCCCTTATGTTCAACACACCTCCAGTTAACAGAGGGACCACTTGGTTGTGCTGGTGCTGTGAGCATTGGCAAAATGAAAAAAAACAAAAACACTTCCTGATGTGACTCGATTGTTTTTTTCTGGGGCTGTTAATCTACTATAGCATCAGTTCAGTCAAGACACGGAAGTTAAGCTTAGCTTGCAAACTCAAGCCAGCCCACATCAACTGACGATCGGCCGATACTTTTTTATTCATTTAATTGGAAAATCTCACACAGAGCACGCTATTTAAACTGCTTAGACCTGCCTATTCTTCCTGCTTCCCCTGCAAGCTGCTTTGCAACCCTCTTCCCCTTAGGTCCACCTTTTATGCTGTGTTGGACTTGATCATCAGTGCACTTTTATTGTACTCGGGGGCATTTGCTGCTTCGCTCACTACCTTAGTCTTTCACATAGGCATGTGGAAGAACAGGGTTCTCCCAGAACAGAGCCATACCAACAAATATAACTTAAGCAAGTTCAAATCTATGTTTCTGAAATGATGTCATTGTTGTTCCACAGTTAAAATGTACCTGAACGACATAAGCTGGACTCGACCTAGACTGTAGATCTTCAACAATAAATGCTGGCATGAATTTAGAAAAAAAAACCCCAAAACATATACGTATTAAGAATAAATATTAAACTCATCATGTTTTCCAAGCTACGTACTTAATGGTCATTTATGTTCATTTGCAGGTTGTGTCAAACTGTCTTCTCTCTTCTTGAATATCTGGCATTTTTCTTCTGTGCAATTCATGATGGAATATGCATTGTGGCAAACTTTGCATGCACTAAATAGGGTTTTACATTTCACACAATCCATTCAGAGAACACTACAAAATGGTGAACACCCTACAAGGATTAGGAAGTGATTTTGGACACAGCCAGGTCTGACTACAGCGTCCAACTTTGAGAGCAGGCCATCTTATATGGAAATCACCACAGTAAAGGTAAGCCTCAACTATGTCCCAGTTTCAGAAGTGGTGGGCAAAATCAAGTTCCGCAGAGAATTGATACCATCCATCCATCCATCCATCCATTTTCTACCGCTTATCCTTTTAGGGGTCATGGGGCGGGGGTCACCAGTTCATCGCAGGGCTGACATATAGAGATAAACAACCATCCACACTCACATTCACACCTACGGGCAATTTAGAGTGACCAATTAACCTAACCCCCAGTTTGCATGTTTTTGGACCATGGGAGGAAGCCGGAGTACCCGGAGAGAACCCACGCAGGCACAGGGAGAACATGCAAACTCTGCACAGAGAGGCCCTGACCCGGAATCGAACCCAGGACCTTCTTGCTGTGAGGCGACGGTGCTAACAACTGCACGCAGAAAATGCTGTTTAAACCATTTACTTTGCCAAAAACAAGCTGCCAGTCAAAGTAGCTGAGAGCAGCAGAAAAATCAGGTAACAAAACACAATGACTAATTTAACCAGATGGCTATAAATCATGTTGCTATGATTTATTAGGACATTCATGGGATTTTTAAAATAACGTGCAGCAGAGGATATTCTGATATAAAAGTCTTTTCCACCTTGTTTTATCTTGTCATTTTTTTTTAGTTGATTTTACTTTTTATTTTCTACTTTGTTTTACTGTCTCCCCCTTCCTCCTCCATCACGTCTTTCTTCTGTGTGTTTGATGCTTGCTGACTGTGCATGTCCTCATCGCGGTTAGTTCTCTACACACATGCAAAGCTCTCACTCTCACTCATATGCACACAACACATACTGTAGGTGGTTAGCCTCTGTGGAGTCAAGTCACAGTACAGCAAGCATCATGGGAAATAGTATCTTAATTGGAGACTGTCGTGGTGATGTTTAGTCTTGTATGAAGGCCAGAAAAACATGCATGTGGATGAAAAGACACTAACAAAAGCGAATAAAGATAGATGAGAGAGAACAAGTATCATTATCAGTATACATCAACGTGAGAGAAACTACCTATAATGACAGCAACAATCTTTGGTAAAAATTTATTTGATGACTACTTTGAGTTTTAAATTTGGCCCAAGTCCCATCTGTCAACATGCAGGGGAGAGTTTCTGAATGATATTGCAGGATGTAATATTGAAGGAAATTGTACATTTGTACCTATTACTAGACTATATCTGAATATCTATGACACAATCATTTCGATATCTGTGTTTTTTCATGTGGGCTCATGTAGCATGCTATCATGCTACACGAGTGATCATTGCAAACATGTTTGCATTGCTTGAAAAAAAAAAAAAAATCATACAGTTCTAGCTACAGCACAGAAACATGGACTGTTACGGCCTACAAGTTTTCCAACATGAAGAGGAAGCATGGTAGTCAATGTCACTGTTCAAACTCCCACATGTACTGTTGATATTGATATATACATTACAAAAGTGCAGCCATGTACATTTTTAACCATTGTACTCAAAATCTCAGCCATAGTTTATGTCAAAACACATTTACGGAGCACACTGCTATATTGACAACCTCACTTAACCTTAGGGTTGACTAACTATGGTGATTGACTCTTGTTTGTAGACAATGACACAAAGACTTGTCATTCTAATGGCACTTACATTTTCATTCATGTAAATAATTACTTTTAGGACAAAAACAATTGATTTTGAGCAAGTGACACATTTCTAAAGGAAATTCACAGTGTACTGTACTAATTGTTTTGAAATATGCACTTACTGCCTTTGCAGATGTTAAAGATGATTCAAGAAATGTATCTAAGGAAAACTGCAATATAAAAAGTGGATAAAAAAGAAAAATCATAGGATACAACAATAACAAACATATTAAATAGTAAATATTTTGGCTCTGAAGGGCTTTACTGACTAATTGTATAAAATATATGGCCTGTCCTCTGAATGGAAAATCAGGTGGGTGATTGAACTCTGGAGGATGAAGAGGGAAGTAAAGAGCAGCGGCGGCAGGAAATATGAAGAGAGCAATCAACAGAGAGATGAAATCTTGCCAGAACACTTGCTGAATTATTCAGGCCCCCCTTTTCTGCACCTGTCATTCCACCTTTACTTTTCTCTCTTGCTCGCTCTTAATCTCCCAGTTTCCCTCGGTTTCTCTGCTGCAAAGTGAGTCACAATCAGCTGATGGATTTAGTTGAATGTGCTGTCTAAATGCTGAAACCTGGCAAGTTTTTGTTCTGTGTTTGCACAGGTGGAGATGTTTGATTTGAATTCATGCTGTTCACTGACAAGAGGGCTGATAATTAAAAGATAAAGTCTGTGGATTGAAATGTGAGTGAACCACAGACCTGCTGTGACAGCTCTCTGATGGACAGGTGGCTCTAATGGGGACTGTCCATTTCCAAACCCCATTTCCTTGAATTATTGAAAGTGGGACTAAATCCAGGTACTGTGAATCTCTCACCTGAATGATATCATGGAGTTTGTGCCCCTAAGCAGGCTGAGGTCCTGAGATTTAAAAAGTTTAAATTAAGCTTTTTGTTTTCAGAACACAATAGTTTGAACTGATTTTTCCTGGACTTCATATCCTCATGCAGTCAGTTGTTGTTGACTCGAATCCCAACCCGCCAAGTTGAGGTTGTATTTCTGCTCCACCCCATCATCTCTTACGAACCGAACACCCTAACTTTGCAGTGTTGTTCTCTTCCCATTCAACCACCTGCTTGTGGTCCAACCAGCCTGAGGGTCACTTAGGCTAGGAGCTGCTTTGTCTCTGCGTTCATGAGGGAAACTCTCATCCTCAACCTGACCAGGTTCTGGGGTTTGTCTGGGTGGTAGTGAATCCCCTCAACCCCTCACTTACATATGTGCTAGTAGCTGCCAGGCCAGCATTAGCTCCATTCGTCTCCGTTGCTCCCATTCAGCTTTTTAAGTAATGCACTTTGCTTTCTTTTTGACATATTCTTCCAACATGTAGCATACTCATTACCATTTGTAATTGTGTCCCCCGTGAACAAAAGTTGTTTAAGATTTAGGTAGATTTTGCTGATCGTCCCCCTTTGATGCAGTTCCATTTCATTTGACATGACCCAGCTACTAAATGATGGGAGTTGCTTGTCTCCATCAATATTTGTAATATCACTGTAGCTCTAGAATCATTACCCCTCTCAAAAGTTTTTTGTTCCTCGGATCAAGATGATCCACATCACACTACACCATGGTTTTCTCTTATTTTAATATTTTCTTTGCTTTTTTTAAAGTTGTAAGTCAAAAGTTAAACAAGTCTGTGCAATCTACCAACAGATAAAAAATCCTTTTATAAAAATTCTAAAACCTGGAATGTCTTGGAGGACTGAAATACAAGTACCACTGTGTAAAAATGACTAATAAAGTCAAACCATGGTATATTTTTTTGAGTTACAGGTCCAGACACTCAGACATACAGAAAGGTCCAAGTACAATGCTTATACTTCATACCTTAAATTCTTCATTATTTCTATGTTGTAACCAACTGTTGTCTGTAGTGATATATTCTGTGTCCGTTAGGATTGTGCTTCTGGACTAAGCAGAATTTTGCAACACAATTAATTGTTAAATGTCCTGTATTTATATAGTGCTTTTTTAATCATTGTTGACCACTCAAAGCACCCATTCACACACACATTCATACACTAACGGCAAAAGTTAGTGTATGAATGAAGTTCTGCGCCAGGTGCCACCTCATCATGAGCGTTAACCACTGGCACACTCATACACTGATGGCACAATTTGGGGTTCAGTGTCTTGCTCAACCTTCCGATCCCTGGACAACCACTCTACCATCTGACCCACAGCCGCACATGTAGTAGTGCACCATCAATGCTTCGGCCAAGGAGTCCCACAACCTCTTGACAGCAGTCATCTTTTTGTTGTCAGCAGATGCCTTTTCTTCTTCAAACAAAACAGTCCTGTGCTCTCCTTTGAAACTCTTGAATGTTGAATTTAAATCTGAACCAAAGTCATCTCTAAATTCCAGTGTGCTTTGAGATAAAAGATCATAGTCCTCAATGAAATCATACTATTCCAACCCCAGACCAGTTTGAAAAGAAACCATCCTTAACTCGGCAACTACAAAATAACAACTGTAGCTAGGCATGACCAACTGAACAAACATTTATCCTGACTTAAGTGATATTATTAAAAGCTACAAACTAAAAAATATACATCTATTTTCCCCTGCCTTGAAAGATCTTATACTGACCAAACAAGCCTCCATCTGGTTGTAGGAAGAAGGAATAGCACGAGAAGACATCTAACATGTTATTTAAAGTGTAGGCAAAGTGTTTGCAGACTGAAATACAAATAAATATCACCTGCTACAATAATGATATTGCGAGAAGTTGAGAGATACCAGCTAGATATAGTCAGCCTAACTTCATTGCACAGTTCGGGTTCTGGAAGCAGTCTTCTTGAGAGTGGTTGGACTCTTTTCTAGGCTGGAGTTGTCCCAGGTGAGAGGCGTAGAGCCGGTATGGGCTTATTAATAGCTCCCCGGTTCTCAGTCAATGTGTTGGAGTTTACCCCGGTAGATGAAAGGTTTGCTTCTCTGTGCCTTTGGGTTGGGGAACGGGTCCTCACTGTGGTTTGCACCTATGCGCAAACCATAGCAGTTCAGAGTACCCACCCTTTTTGGAGTCCTTTGGACACGTGCTGGAGAGTGCCCCTACTGGGGACTCCATTGTCTTACTAGGAGACTTCAACGCTCATGTGAGCAATGGCAGCGAGACCTGGAGGGGTGTGATTGGGATGAATGGCCTGCCCGATCTGAACCTGAGTGGTATTCAGTTATTGGATTTCTGTGCTAGTCACAGTTTGTCCATAACTAATACCATGTTCAGCCATAAGAGTGTCCATAAGTGCACTTGGCAACAGGACACCCTAAGTCGACGGTCAATGATTGACTTTGTAGTCCTATCATCTTATCTGCGACCGTATGTGCTGGACAATTGGGTAAAAAGAGGAGCTGAGCTGTCAACTGATCACCACCTGGTGGTGAGTTGGATCAGGTGGCGGGGGAGGAAGCCGGACAGACCAGGCAGCCCCAAACGAATAGTGAGGGTCTGCTGGGAACCTTCGCAGGGTGGCTGGGCTCAGCTCAGATAGGGTGAGGAGCTCGGACATCTAGGAGAAGCTCAGAGTAGAGTCGCTGCTCCTCTGCGTTGAGAGGAGCCAGTTGAAGTGGTTCGGGCATCCGGTCAGGATGCCTCCTGGACGTCTCCTTGGGGAGATCCAGGAGGAGACCCCATCCAGGAGGAGACCCTGGGGCAGACGAAGGACACGCTGGAGGGATTATATCTCCCGGCCGTCTTGGGAACGTCTTGGTGTCCCCCCGGAGGAGTTGGTGGAAGTGGCTGGGGAGAGGAGCGTCTGGATCACCCTGCTCAAACGGTTGCCCCTGCGAGCCGGGCCCCGATAAACGGCAGAAAACGAAACAAAACAATAATGATAGTGCTCTATTAACTATGGTTTGAAGTCAGCTTGGCTCTGCAAAATGTCTGTCTAGTGCTTCACTGTTATGCTGAAAGTCTTATAGAGTATTAGTACACAATATACAGGATTTTGGCTACCGCATATACACACCTAGCACACACATCATCAAAGGCTACTATTGTTAACTACAGAGGCCCCCCTACAACCAGCTCATAACAAAAAAATAAGATAGTGGAAAAGTTTTTTGTTTTTTTTTCCAATAAATTCAATTAAAAAAGTATAACTTTAGTATATTCTATATTAGCCTTTTTTATTTTAATTTTGATTATTATTATTTATAGCTCAGAAATCTATTATCTCTTATAATTGAAATGTTTTTGAAGATCATTAACAAAAGGATTTACAATACAGAGAATTCCAGCATCCTGAAAGCATGATCATTTCTGCACTTAACACTTTGCTGGGATTCCTTTTACAGAAATTACTGCATCATTGCAGCATGGCTTGAAGTTGATCACCTGTGGTACTGCTGAGGTGTTACTGAAGCCCAAGTTACTTTGATAGCGGCCCAAATAAGTGCAAAACTTACTTTCATCTGAAAAGAGGACTTTGGGCCACTGCCTGACTGAACATACCAGTTCTTTTTCTTTGTAGCCCAGGTAAGACATATGATGATGTCACTGTTTCAAGTGTGGCTTAATATGAGGAATATAGCAGTTGTTGCTCTTTCCTGAACATATCTGTACATGATGGTTCTTGGTCTCTCACTTACACCAGCCTCTGCACCTTTTCCTACTTCATGTTTCCCTTCCAGTCAACTTTCCATTAGTTTGCTTAGATATACCACTCCGGAAAGAGCCAGCCTTTTCAACAATGACCTTCTGTGGCTTTTCCTCCTTGTGGAGTGTGTTGATAATGGTCCTCTGGACGACTCTCAAGTCAGCAATCTTCCCCGTGATTGTGGTTGTCTGTAATGAACTAGACCAATATATACATGGTATTTAAACTGTTTAAAGAGGAATTTACTTCAACTTGAAATGAAATATTCCAAGATTTAGAGGAATATTTCTTTTAGCTGTTGGCCACAATGATAAAAATTAAAATAGTTATAATTAATAGTTTATAGTTAATAGTTAATATTAAATTTTCACTTTCTAAAAGGGATGTTTAATATGATGAACTTTTTAAAAAACTTTTTCAAGTCATTCTAACTTTTTTAGATGCATCTTGTAGAGCAAAGGACATAATGTTGAATGTTTTTCTTTTGCTGCACTCACAAACATGCTTGTGATGGCCACATAGAATCGCCACACAAAGGGTAATATAACTTTAACCACATCCTACATACCCTGTACCTGATCCTTTGTTTAGCACACCATAAACATATAGACCACATAAAGACAATACATAGATTTAGTTCATTTATATTACTTTAACCTTTATTAGCCAATTCTTTGATACTTTACATTGTATTTAAGTTGAGTGCACACATCTTGAGTTACACTGTAAAGGTATCTGATTTGGGGTTCTTTCCATGGTCCTCCTGTTGGTCTGGCCTCACCTGGAGCTGGCTTCCTCTGGCAAACTGGCAAAGAGAGCTCATCTCTTTTGGACTGAACTAAATAGCAGAAGAGGGAGAATGGACTATACCGTCCCTTGGGAGAAGTCAGAAGGAGCACTGATATGTGTGCTGATAACATTATGTATTTGTTGATATTAGAATCCTTGTTTCAAAGTAAGTTAGCATCAATGTTCTGTTTCAAAATTAGTTAATTGTTTTTTTTTTTAAAATGATTTGTTAAAATGACATGTTTAATCTTAATTTGTTAATTACCCTTCCTCTGTTTTTTGTACCTGGCCAAGTCTATATATATTAGTTCAGTTTTTTATTTATTTATTTGTTTTTTAGTTACATTACAGTTGAGTTGTTTGTTTAAAAGTATTTGGGCCCATTTATGTTTTGTTTTTTAACCACATTTTTGTACAGCACCTTGGTTTGTTTACCCCCTTTTTTCCTTCTCTTGGGTAAAAGCCCTTATTTTTGCACCTTATCCTGTGTCCTCGTGCCTTGGTGTGCTTGGTCCATTACAATGCTTCTATGAGTAACTATAGCGATGGGGGATTAATGTATGGTATGGGGTCCAAACATTTCACATTTTAGTGGGACTTTGTAAATAAAACATTTGTCCTCTTTCATCATGGCTTCATTAGCCTGCTGCTTCAGTCCCTCTGTTGGCAGCTGAACACTCATTGTCCATACTGTGTTATTGGCTTCTTCACTTGTCTCATATTGTGTTGTGATGTCCAGGCTTCAGGGCACCACCTGACTGCCCATTTTGTCCCTCTTCAAGTCAGCTCATGTGTTAACATGCATGGGTCATAATCAAGCCTTTATGGAAAGGGTGCATCGCAGCAATCCCTGGATCTCATCAATATTAATCAGAAGTGGTCAGAGAATGCATAAGCATTCATTTGGCCTCATAAAAACTAATCATGGGCAGCATCTAAGGTCACAGGACATTGCGGGGGACACTCTCTGGGTTGTCTACTGGGTTCAAGCCAGAACCCTCCCCTGCTTTCTTTTTAAATTTACTGTGTTTAATTTTTTTTAATGGTGAAGACAAATTTCTACACTGAAAGTCTAATTTCCTGGATCTGACCGACAGCAATAACCAAGTCATTAAAATCAAGCAAACGTGGTGCTACACTGACCAAACAGGAAGATGACTTTACATAATTTAGTGATACATGACAAAAACTGAATAATAATACCAAATTCATAACACATGAGTCTTGGCCTGTCCTAGCTGTGTCCGAGTGCTTTATGTTTTCAAGGAATTTCCAGTATACAGCATATCTGTCTTTATAAAGCTCTGCAGTGGAGATTTTATCAACAGGCTAGCTCCTCAGAAAAATGATAAAAGTGAAGAGACATCTATCTTTATAGCTGCTTTTGTGCTTATCTGTGCTAGCATATTGGTTGATGATGCTTTTCCCTTTTCCAAATACAAACATGGTAGTCGTACTTTCTGCGATGAATTTGTGGCCTTTTGTCCATATAGGACTAAATCGTTTTGGTATTTCTATTTCAGTCTGCTGCCACTACAGGTAGACTGCCTCTGTGCCTGCTGTGCTGAGATCAGCAGCAGCACTCGTCTGACCTTAGTACGCTGTAAGTGCATATGCAGATAGTTGGATCAGCCCCCTGTTGGGGGACAAGTCATAAAAAAATCTCTTGTCAAAAGACTTTTCCATTTTGGGAAAAACATATAGCCATTATTGTTAAAGCAAACGCCTATACATGATCAAATAATTGATAAAATAAGGACTCACTATTGGATTTATACTCCTGAATGTCTTGTAAAAAAGTCCCACAAAAGACACACAAGTTCCAGGCTGAAAACTTCTGTAAAGGCTGAAACTGCACTGAGGTTCTCGATGGAATGCCACAGTGTTCAAGAAGAAAAGTAAGCAGCTCCTGTTTATAGTTCAGAATTTATCAAATTATAAAATTAGATTAAATCATCAATAAATTGTGATAGTTAAACCAAAACTGCTCTTCAACATATATCTGCAAATAGGAGCTTTGTAACGGGTGTGAGAGCGGACCCAAGAACAGCACAAACCTAGACCGGAACAGTTCAGAACTTTATTGACAATGTTCAAGAGTCCAAACAGACAACAATCAGGAAGCCTGGTCGGCGAGCACAGTCCAAATTCTGAATGGGGCAGGAGTCTCCGGAGAAGGAGTCCAGGCAGGCTGCAGGCAGACAGGGAGCGGGCAGATGCAAAGTCCAAAGACAGAAGGCAGGTCAGGTTACCAGGGCAGAGACGAGGAGACGTGGTCAGGGGCAGAAGGCAGGTCAGGTACCAGGAGATCCATCCTGAAAAGAATGCTGGAGAGTATTGCATGACAGGACAACGATCTGGCAGAGAGTGGGTGTGGAGGAGCTGGTTAAGAGGAAGCTGGGTGATAGAGCCAACTGGGGGGAACAGGTGAGTCTAATGATCTTGATTAGGAGAGGTAGGCAAGCAGGTAGAGTGGGTAGGCAGAGGGGAAAACCAGGAGTTGACTATGTCAAGCTTAACTTTGAACAACAGTTGAATGAGTGGTCCATTCGTATTCGCAGCTCATCAGATGTTTTGACACTTTGACGTCAGCCAAAGACACCCAATTGTTTAATATACCTGCAATTGACCCACATCAATTTCACTTGAACAGTTGGTGTAGTGTGATGTACTGTTAAGTGAGAGTGCCGAGAGGAGTGGAGCACACATGACTGTCACCCAGGAGAATACATGTCCTGTTAAAACAATACTTTACTAGTCTGTCACTTAGCCTAACCAAGTGCTTTCTCTGCCTAACCCAAAGGAATGTAGTTGCTGTGAATCATGATAAGACTTGGGGTACGAGCCTTTGCATACTACGGACACCAGAGATCCTGATGTTCACCTCAGAAAGCTTAGCATGTCCAACAAATCAAAGGGCACCCTTGTATGACTCGATAATACATTAGGGTTGTTAGTGTCTGACAATGTGGGATGAGAACGCATTACACAAACGCTGACTGTGCTTCAACTGACCCCAGTATGCATGGGAGGTCGCTTTTACAGAGAAAAGGTAGGTATCCTGAAGATGGATGAATGAAAACATGAATGGACTAGAGGATAAAAGAAAGATGGGATGATCAATTTTAGCTCAATTATTTTAATATTGTAAAGTGGAGAGTCTGAACTTCTTAAAGTAAAATGAGAACCGAGCAACTTTGACCCAACAGCTCATCTCTCATCTGTGAACATTTGCAAAATTTCAGATTCTACCCCTGATCTGATACCTGACGTACATCCAGCCTGCAGCTAAAACACACAGCAAGGTGAAGCGTGCACAAAGAGCTGAAGGAGGCAGTAAATGTCAACACTTATATTGTTGTAAACTTTGAAGAAACAGCTGAGAGTTTTAAGTTCAGCAGTACCTCGGAGCCTCAGTATCTAACGTGGGCAGACCTGGAGTCAGCAGGTTGGGAACAGGTGAGTCTAACACACACACACACACACGCACACACACACACACACACACACACACACAGTGGCTGAGCAAACAACATCAACAGCAAATAAACAGGTGTAATCAAATGCGCAAAGTGCTGAAGATCGTGAAATATGTGACATGCATGATAAAAGAAAGCTTTGAGCAACTAAAAAGCAGATGTTGAATACTAAAGGAGAAGAGGAGATGAAGAGGAGGCCTTGGCCTAAGGCTTGTTAGTTTGTGTCGCTAACAGTTTGAACCTCTGTGTGTGTGTTTTTTTTTATCGACAGCTTCTCTTTCATCACCCTGCAAGGCCGCAGGGGGGCAGGGGGAGCTGCCCAGCACCCTCCACAGAGGTGTATGCTGCAGCTAAAGCGTCTATCGTTCGCTAGCGCAGCTCTGTTTGTGCTGAAGCCTGAGCTTTAAAATGCTGTGTCTGCCTCTGACACACACACACACACATATATACAGACACCTCAGCAAAAACAGACACTGGCCGGTCGATACACACCTGTCACCTGGTACTGGGAGAAGAGCAGCTACGGTGTGGATGACACACAAGCGTAAGCATGAAGCTTTGTGTGACATCACCTGGGCCCAGAGATGCCACCCTCAGCTCTTCCAGGTCCACTGTCCTTAACACACATACACACACCTTTCCCATCCTACCTCAGTGTGCCACCCCCTGAGGGATGCCACAATTAATGGCAGTTTTGTTTGAACTTTTTAAAGTGCAATTTGCCAAGTCACTACAATTTGGAAAGCAACACTTGCAATTTGATTTTAAAAACATTTTATGAAATGTTGTAAAAAAAAAAAAAATCACATATAACATTGTAAATTAAGTACATTTTTCGAATGTGAAAACTTTCTGAAACTGAGGACACTTTGGAAACAGGACTTTTTTTTCTAAAAGTGATAGTGCTTCAGGAAAGTGAGGTCCATAGCATTGTGGACAGTTTATAAGTTTAGCATTAGAATTAATTTAATGCTAGTGGCTATGAAAGGCATCATGAAGTTTAAAATTCTCTGTCTGTGCACATATGTGTGAGTATTAAAGACTGTAGGTGTCTGCCCCATGTTGATGCTGCATCTGGCGTGGGGCACACATTGTGCTGTTTTTGCTAAAATGCAAAAACAGCACAATGTGTGTGTGAGAGATAGTCATTGTTGAGCTTACGCACTCATTTAATGATAACCTGATAATATTTATTAAAGAGCACTTAAGATATAGTTAAATACAATTAAAAACCAAAGAAGAAAGATACAAAAAAAAATACATGTAAGTATAAAGAGATATAAATCTGTGCTCAATTACTTCCACATAAGAGTATAAGTATATTTTCATGTGTAGTTATTTGGTCTCTCTCTCAAATGTCTGTCTCTTCTTTTTTTG
The DNA here is from genome assembly GCA_001698575.1 of Mola mola. Classification (NCBI taxonomy): domain Eukaryota; kingdom Metazoa; phylum Chordata; class Actinopteri; order Tetraodontiformes; family Molidae; genus Mola; species Mola mola. The sequence goes on from KV751399.1 coordinate 1,521,850, forward strand.
AGTGTTAATGTGTGTGTGAGTGTGATGGTGTAATATTGTGACGTGCTGTAAATCCCCTCTGTTTGTGTGGTTTCTTCCTCATTAGTGAAAGAGAGTTAACGCTAACACAAATGTCCTGCGCTGGACCATGAGATTGGTAATTAACGCCAAGTCTAATGAAGGGAGGAAAAATAACACCTCGACAAAGTCCTACTATTGAGCATCCAGAGCTGCTGACAGAGACAAACTCATCCAGAGCCTCTGTCAGGGGTGCACCGTCATGTGGGAAGGGAGCATGTATGTGTCTACATTTTATTGTATTTACATTAATTTTGATGTATCCAGCGAAACGAAAGCAGCTAAAAAAGTGGACATATATAAAAAAAAATAAAAAATGAATCTCTCTGTGGCCCCTGGTTTCTGTCTCTGACTCAATTCCTTTTAGCTTCACTTTCATTTACAATATCAGCTTTTGGGCCAATCACATGCTCAAAGAGCCACTTCCCCTCCCATTTGGCCTCTCCCAACCCTTCACTGTCTGGCTTACAGAAATCCTAGAAATCCAAGCAGATGGAAGCTCCCCGTGGTTAATGATGTCATAGGCTGATCCATTCCTGTGTCCGCTACGCTCCCACTCAAATCCTCCACAGTTCCCATATGTGCTTCATGATAAGTCCCATCATGCCTTTCTGCTGACCCTCCTCAGCCCCCTTATTCATTTGGACCGGTCTCCACCAGAGCCCAGATTTGGGTGGACTGGGGGTGGGTTTGGAAGGGTTAATAGGGAGCTAAGAGGTGGGAAGTGATAGAAGGAGAAGGAGAGAGTAAACGTTTAGTTCACCTTGGGAAAAATGTTCAATATAGGCATCTGAAGGAGGAGCAGATGTACTCCATTCTACACAAGGCTGTAAATCCCTTTATTACCCCTGCTGGGATGTACTGTGAGGAGCAGGAGGAGGTGGGGGAGGAGGAAGAGGAGGAGGAGGAGGAGGAGGAGGAGGACGAGGAGGCTGGGAGCTGCAAAGTCAAATAATCTTAATATTTTGTTAAGTCTTACTTATTTTCATGTGGAGGGAACGTAAACCATGTGTACGTTTGAACACTGACAGCTGAGAGGTCAAAAAGTGACTAAACTGGACTGCCTTAAGTAATACCGTACTTGATTCTGATTGGCCGGAAAGTTTATGCGTTTAACTGCCCATAATCATCCAGACTTGCAGCATGGTCATCTCCATGACACCTCCCAACGTCTTGTTATGGGATGGTGCATGAATAGACAGCGGAGTGCCATTTGCTTCTACATATTTTACATGTTTCCTGCACAGTCAGTTCCCCTGTTTTCTTATTCACTTTGATTACTTGCAAAATTGAAAAACATTTAAAAAATAATGGGAACCATCCCATAGTTAGAGGTAAAATGCACAGTAATGCATCCATCCATCCATTTTCTACTGCTTTTCCTATTAGGGGGGGGGGGGGGGGGGTGGAGCCTATCTCAGCATCATCAGGGGAAGGCGGGGTCACCCTGGACAAGTCGCCAGAGACAAACAACCATCTACACTCACATTCACACCTAAGGGCAATTTAGTGACCAATTAACCTAATCCCCAGTTTGCATGTTTTTGGACTGTGGGAGGAAGCCGGAGTACCCGGAGAGAACCTACGCAGACACAGGGAGAACATGCAAACTGCACACAGAAAGGCCCTGACCCGGGAATTGAACCCAGGACCTTCTCACTCTAAGGCGATAGTGCTAACCACTGCACCACTAATTTAGAAATACTTCTAGACTTAAGACTGAGGCATTCTACTTTTATTTTTAATTCTTACAGCTGGCACGCTGAACATTTCCCCTTTGTGGCTGTTATTTTAATTACAAATACATGATTTTACTGATAATACTCATCTAATTGTATGTAAAAACTTTCCTGATTTTTTCAGTGTTTTTATTTCTTGTCATAAAAAGGATCCATCTTTTGTTTAATTACTGAAACCGGGACCCCAGACAACTCAGGGCGTTTTTTAATCTCATTTTCATGCCAGCTTGAAGCAAACAGTGGAAATATGGAATAAAAGGCCTTGTGATATGTAAGCAGAAGTTTCTTAAATGTTACACATGGGTACGACTGAAGCAGAGGTTAAAAAAAAAGGAAACAAAACCAGCCAGTTTCTCAGCAGCGGTATGTAGTAGTCAGTAAAAAAAACCCACATCAGCCTCGGCCATCAGAGACAGAAAGAAGGAATTCATCTGGCAGTCGAGATGTCCAGGACAGCATTGGCAGTGCTGAAACAGTTGATCAGGCGCGTAAGTCTAGTCTAGTAAGTCTACGCTATCAAAAGCCCAACATTTTGTGATTCCCCCTCACATCTTATCCTGATGAACAAAGTTTACATTGCTGTCATTAATGTTGGGATCAAAAATCACATGGTTACTTTTAAGAAACATAATTACATAATTTAATAAAGTTTTGTTTTTCAGGTTTTTCCATAGGTATTTGACAATGACACAGTTTTTATAATTTTGCCTCTGTTCACCATCATAATGGATTTGAAATAATAAAATCAAGATGTGATCAAAGCATAGATTTTCATCTTTAATTAAAGAGGTTTCACAAAAATATGCCATTAACTATTCAGAAATTAAATCCATTTTATGCAGACAAGAGACATCTTCATGAATGTAAGGGCTGAGGGTGTACAGCAAGGTGCAAACCACTGGTAACATTCAATAACAGCCAGATTAGACTGCCAGAGAACATCTAAAAAAAAGCCTCCACAGCTATGGAATCAGATTCTTTGGATAAATGAAACATAGATAAACTCGTATCAGATTGGAAAAGTCTTGAGAAGCAAAGTAACAGCCTTTGATTCAAAGCACCACATCAAGTGTCAAACATGGTGGAGGCAGTGTTATGGCAGTGACATATATGGCCGGCCAATTAAACAGGCTCACTCCTTTTTTGGTGATGATGCGACTGCTGACAGACATATCAGGATGAATTCTGAGGTGTACAGGACTATACTCTCTGCTTACATTCAGTCAAAATTTTACAAAGCTAATAGTAAGGGACTTCATAGTGCCGATGGATAATTACACTAAACATACTATGAAAACAGTTTGGTTATGTCCATGAGATCCAGACTTCAGGCAGTCATTGACTGCAAAGGATTTCCATCAAAGTATCAAAAACTTTGGTCATATTTAGAATTATGTTACTTATGTTATGTTCTTCCAAATATTTGAGCCCCTGAAAATGGAAGTACTCTGTATAAAATGGCAATAATTCCTAAATGGTCAATGCCATATTCTTGTAACAGTGAAACTTAACAAAGTTTAAATCAGGCAAAATGATAAAAACTGTATCATTGTCCAAATATTGGACTTAACTGTACACAGTATGCGCTTGTATGTTCATGCTGCATTGCCTGTTTTAAACACTTCTGTGACTCCTGAAAGAAGCTGAGTAAATAAAGTTACTTCTCTTGCCAATGTGATGATACTTTACTCTGTGCTGAAAAAGGGGAGTGTTTTTGCTGTTTGTTTACGAGCAGGAACTCAGGAGGAACTCTCAGCCTCTACTCTATCAGTCCTCTGCTGGAGCACTGTGAGAGGTATGTATGAATTATTGATAATAAGTAGATTTCAATAGGCTGAGCACGTCCCTCCTCATAAGTGACCTGTCAATCAGTCAGCACCATGCTGTCATTGGATGGCGAAGGGGGGGCACGTCTGGGTAGGAATAGACATGGAGGAAATGTAGGGGGAGAGGGAAAATCAGGGCGTCCTTACACTCCCCCCACGGAAAGCTTTCCTCCTCAGACCAAGGGGACGTCAAACCCAAAAGTTGTGTCAACCGGAACATAAGTGAACGCTGGCCGTGACGAGGAGCTGAATTAGAGGAGGAAAGTGACTAAAAAGCTCTGAGGAAGTTGCTGACGGAGGCAGGTATGTGGATCAGCTCTCTCAGGTGGCTGCCAGCTTCTGCTCCTTCCAGGCCTTCACCACTCTGGAAACTTTTTGTGTGTGTGTGGATGGAGAAGGCGAGGTTGATAATGTCAGCAGCGACCGGCCGTCTCTCAGACCCAATAGTCCTCAGCTGTCAACTGCGGTTGACTTAGACTGTGTTTATGGGAAACAATGACATCCTGTTTGCTTTTCTCTAATCCTAATATAATCTGATGGCACCACATGTGGGGAAATGTTGCACTCACTTTGCTTCCCTGAAAAGCATGTTTTACATTCTTTCATTGTATCAGACAACATGGGGAAGTTATTATTTAAATCCTACAAACTTAATCTGTGTTCACAACTACATCTTTGCAACAATGGACATAAATGGACATACAGTATAACATGGTTGGACAAAGGAACTAATTAATACACTGTATGACGGATGACAGAAGGGTGGATGATGGATGGATAATGGACTTGAACAGATAGATGGATGGATTAATGGTTAGATGAAATAAGTTCATGATGGAAGAGATGGATGAAAATGATGGATACATCAGTGAATGGATATGGTTTCATTTTTTCATTCTAGAATTTGTTGTATCATCAGATAGTTTTGAGTGGCTAAGTTTTGGAGATATCAGCTGTAGAGTTGCCTGCCTTTTCAGTTTCATGGGTGAAGTATTTTCTTATTGTACCACCATAGAAAGCATGCCATAGGACGGCTGCCACCCACTGACGTGCTAGCACAGACAAGCACTAAAGTAAGCAGTGACTCACCATGAATTATGAGTTTTGAATTACTATTCAGTTTTTGTCTCGCTCAAGAGAAATGCTGCCATTCATCACCATGCAAACTGCTCTTTGTGTAGTGACACAAAAAGAAAACAGTTATTCCCTGAAATTTTTGGAGCTTTGGGTACCACAAGTGAAGTGCAATCTAATTCCATTAGATAGGAGATAAGACAGACGTCTCTACAGCTGAGCTACTCTGAGCAACTCACACAAAAACTGTCTAGATTGATTCAAATATATTTTTTGGATTTTATGGGAAACAGTCCCTTTAAAAACTGAAACAGTTTCGGTATATTTGGGTTTTGGGTAAAAGCATTAGTTTACAGACCAACAGAGGTGTGAATAGACAGATGGATGATTTTGGAGATGGATGAAAGATGTCCGACCGAATGGAAACATACTGTATATGAATGAACAGCAGATGACAGTAACACGTGTTCACTCATCCTACATGTACTTACTGAGTACTCCTCTTCTACACACACAAATACACACACACACTCTGGGCGTGGTGTGTCCGATATAAATTTTTCAGATGATCTCTGCTCGAAGTTGCAGACCCATGACTCGTCTCCCCACCGTCTCTGCTGGGATGTCCTCCACACATGTGAAACACTACTAACAGCTGCCCAGGGAGGAGGAGGAGTGTGTATGTGGCCATGCATGCACGTGCGTGTATGTATGTGTGTGGCTGTTTATTTCTGCTCCTCTGGCTCTGTGGCAGTGAATAAATGAACAGTTTTCACCCTTTTTGTGATCTTTCAAAGAACAACTGCGGGTCTTTAACTGGATCACCACTTTGAAAATCTTCATTGAAGAGACAAACATGCATCCAGATGTGTAATGAAGACGCCTGTTTCTTTTTGGTGTCTGAACATGCTTGTTCCTGTGAGCGAAGCTGGCTGGACCACTGTGTCCTTGACAGTGCTTTTGAAAAATTAAAACTCTCTCTCCTCCCCTTCCCCCAAATCACCCCAATCTCCTCCTCCTCTTTGTGCTCCCATGTTGCCTGTCAACCCTTTAGAGCACTGAAGAAGGTCAAAGGTCAAGTTTCATCTTGTGCTTTCCTCTGAGACTTTAAGAACTCATTCTTGGATGAGAAACAGAAAATCTTTGTTCAAAATGTGTTTCAAAGAGGTTCACAACAGTCGATGATGTTGGATGACATGGCTCAATCAATACAAAAGTCTGTGCCATTTTGAACAAAACTATGGAATTTCTATTATTAAAAATCAAACTTTATACTCTTTCTAATTTCTGATCAGATCGGGAGTTAGATTTATAGGTGTGCAATTTGAAAATATAGTGCGGGAAATGTGCATGCAATTTTTTTCCACATGGCAACTATACACACAAGTTCTGACACAAATAACCCATGGTGTCTTGTTCCATTTTTGTCTTGAAATTAGAAGAAAAAAACAGTTAAACTTATGAATGTGAATATGTTTTGGGGAATGTTAATAAGTACACTTCACAATTTGGTCCTAAGCTCCTTATATTACATGAGTGAGGCATACATATTTCCCTCTGAACCCCAGATTTGATGATACTGCTGTCTGTTATACAGCTATCCCCTGTCTGTACCAAAATGTAAGAGATGCAAGAGAATATTAACTAGATCTTCATCTTGGCCCAACCTCTTTGCAGTCTTAAAACTTATGATGTCCTGTTTATAATACAAGATTGCATGTTGTGATACCAAATTGATGAGATTTTACCCCATATTGACCGGTTCTTTGGTTTGGTGTGACAATGATTTCACTGTAGTTAATTCTCAACCTGACTGCTATGAGAACAGTTTGTAAAACTAACCATTCCTTCATATTAGGTCAAAATGTGGAGAAATCTTAAATAAGTCACTGTACCAGAGTGCCCTAAAAAAGAACTAAAACAAGAATCTGTTAAAGGAACAGGTCAATCAAATTTTATCTTTTTCATACATATTTGAGCATATGTATGATCTTATTACAAACACTGAGGTCACAAGTTATCAAACTTGTATGTGTTTTTAAGCATGTATACTCACTTCAAAGTATGCCAAAGGAAACACCCCTGGGCTTTGAAGTTAATTTAACACAGTGAAAAAACAGTATAATTACACTGTCGCATGATGCACTATGGCAAAAAGACATCTTTTAAGCATTATACAATATAATGACTCTTTCACTAATTTGATCAATTCACGAAAACATTCTGAAGGCTATAAGATCTGCACAATTAAATCATTTTAGCCCCATTCAAGTTAGCGGAGGGTAAATTAGCTGCTCAGCCAGTTGAAGTTTCAAGTGGGCTCTGTAAAAGATCCAGTTAATTTTATACGCAGGGAGTCGAATTTTGGATTCACATGCTCATGAACAACTTTTAACAGAATGAATGCTTCGACAGGGTAGGAAATCAGTTTGGGATCTTGGGGCTTGAGTACTGTATGAAGCCATGTTTTTTTTTTTGTTTTTCTTTTCTTTTTTTTTTGCCTTGTTTAACAAAATTTCAGCTGTTTCGGTCATTTAGGAGAATGCTGTTTTACTGTGACGTTCCAGAAATTGCGTGGATGAAAGAATACGATTTTTATGAGCATTAAAGTGACTACTGACTGAATGTTCAGTTTTGGGTGAACTTTTCCTTTAATCTGGACAGTTTCTCCATTCAAAGCCCACTTTGTTATGTTTTCCAGTTCCAAAATGAACTCAAGATCAAGTTTTAATCACGAAATTATCACAAAAAAACCCATAGAAACTGTCGCTAATTTTATATGTGTGTGGGAGTTCCCTGATGTTCTCCAATCACTTATTCATGATGCTTTTGTCCCACAAAGCCACCTACACCATCATCACTGCACTCAGTTTGAATAGGACTGATCTGCATGTCACTGCTGAGAGTGTGTAAACTTTTATTCGAAAAGGGAAAATACACAAAACATTAACATTATAGAAGGGCTGTCCTGTACCTTACATATTCCCTGAGGAGGTTTATAGAATAATAAATAAGCGATAAAATGTATAGATAAGAGTACAAATGATAATAAACAAAAGCAACTTCAATCATTTCAATATAAAAAAGAAATGTAATCATTCGCCCGAGACACACAACTATTCTTACTAATTCAAAATGTGTACATATTTGCTGTAATAACATAAAATTTTTTGCTGGCAGTATTCTTTATTAAGTCTTTTATTGTTTTATGGGGCAAATGAAAGACAATTTACCAAGTTTTGTATTGCGTTTTGGGATTCTACACTCCCCCCAAGCACTGGACCTGGTGCCTCATGTTGTTTTTTTTGGTGCGTGTATGTATTTTAACCAGATATCTGTTTATTGTGACTTCCGTCTTCCTTTGTGTATCGGTCGTGTGGTCAAATATTGGATGTGAAAACAGGCAGCAGGACAATGTGTTCTGTTGTAAATATTAAATCTCTATCTTTTGGTCAGCTCCATGTTTCCTCGCCTTATTATCCCACCGTGCACAGGAACATACTCTTTTTTGAAACAGCTTGTTTTGATTTCTCTTCGCAGAAGCTCAGAGCAGGAGGCTGAGACCTTGTTCTGGACTGTCTCATGTGACATCTTTTTCATGCCCCTTTCAAATCTGTCTCACAGCAGCCTGTCTAAGCCAGGCAGAGTGGTCTTCCTGATCCTGTGGAAGCCATTTTGAAGAGTTTCAGTCCTTTTCTTCTGGCTCTGACTGACTGCCGTGCTCTGTTGGCCTAAACACCCCCACCCCCCTCTCACCACCACCACCATCCAGCTTTGGGGCCTCTGCAACCGGCTCTCATCCAGGGCTGATCCCACCAAGGAAAAGCCTCACTGCCGTCAGGATGGATTTGACAGTCCTCGCTCATTCTGGAGATGTCCAAAGGGCTTTCACAGTTCATAAAAGAATACTCCCCTCCCTACCCTGACTCCCCCTACTGCCCCTGCCAGCTGGCATGTGACAAGTGTGTGTTCGCTGCCATGTTTGTTTGGTTTTTTACCTTCACCAAAGAGAACAAGAGGAGTAAATGTATTTTATTATCATAAGAATACATCTTACATCTAACATTGAATCTAACATTCATATTATTCATTCTATATTCCAGTAAAATTTAAGTAAAATTTAGCGACATATGTGTTGGCGCTTTCATGTGGCCATTTATAAAGCAATCTGGTCAAAAGTTGATAGAGTTGAAAAGATGGCACATATCTCTTAACATTTGGCTCACAGCTCCTAAACCGTGAGTCCATCCGTCATCGGGTGAAGGCGGAATACACCCTGGACAAGCTGCCAGTTCATCCAAGGGCTGGCATAAACAACCATCAATTAGAGAAGGCCATTTAGAGTAACTAATTAACCTAACCCCCAGTTTGCAAGTTTTTTGACAGTGGGAGGAAGCTGGAGTATCTGGAGAGAACCCACACCCACACAGGGAGAACATGCAAACTCCACACAGAAAAGCCCTGACCCAGGAATCGAACCCAGGCCCTTCTGGCTGTGAGGTGACAGCGCTAACCAGTCATAAATTCAAAAGTTGATTTATTCTGGAGGGGTTCATATAGTCAAAGCCATTGCTCTGTGAATATATTGTCGGCCATTTTTAATTTCCTTTTACAAAACGCTGCCAGCAGATTTTACTCATATTTATCCATTTTAAGCTTTTCAGACAAACAGCATGCCACTCAGCCATGATGCTCCGTGCATCACTGAGCAGGTTCTTCATCTCCTTCATTGGGAAAAACTTAAACAAAATACATAGTGCTTCGGGTTACAGTAGGTCCATTAGTATTTAGACAGTGACACAACTTTTGTTATATTTCCTGTGTACACCTCAACAATGGTTATTTATGGTTATTTATATAACTTATTTTTACCACCCTACACCTTCCTCAATCCCACCCTTCTGTTGAAGTATGTAGCATACTTTTCACATAATTAAAGCTAAATAAAGTCAGAGACTGGTTGATGATTGTTCAACCGGTCTGTGGTCTGATGAAGGATTTTCTAAATTGTCCTGTTTTTTTTTTTGGTGGGGGAGTCTTTATTTTGCTGAAATTTATCCTTGAAAGTTTATCTTGTCTTAAATGCTGCAACTCAGAACTAAGGAGCTGTAGAAGTGATATTGTTTACTTCACTATCACGTCTTACTTACTTACATACTTACTTACTTGTCACTGAATTTACAACTCCAACTAAATAAGATAACCATCTGATTAAACATGTATATAATTCATGTTTTGAGCCATATTTTCATAACAATCTACACCAAAGGAAATGCATATCAATCAAAAGATCGCATACTCTCATGGTGACACCCTGCTGCTGTTTTGCTGCAGCTGCCATTTTTGTGTGTACAGTAGGAATTGTCATGGATATACTGTACCCTTTCAGTTGAATATCAACCAAGCCAACTAGCTTAATTATGCTTGGCTCTGTACCAACAACAGTTTTGTGGAAATACTGAAAGAACTGATTTGCTTTCACATGTCTTTGAATGCTTCTAATTAAAAGGCTATTTGACCGTCTCTTTCTGTGCCATTAATGGAGCTTAATTACATGGAGATTTGTCGACTATACCGCTGAAAATCAATCAAGTATACAAAAGACATTCTGTGAAAAGATTAGCTAAATTCCAGAGAAATGTACTTTTTTGTTATTTAGATGCAACGAGCCTCTGAAGCGTATTCCAGGGTTCATTGTTCGTGCAACTTTTCACCCATGGATCATTATTCACTGTGTGAGGAGACAGACAGGACATCGACCTGGTCAGGAAGTGGCTGCAATGTGTAGACAGAGCTGAGCTCCATTGATGAAGCTCCTTCAGTCCCAACAGAGGAAGGAAGTGGCACAGGGACGAGCCGGGAGACGTTATAGATCTAGTATTGGAACAGGAATCCAGCCACTGCCAGCCATTGATCAGGATCGCAATCAATCAGGAAACCATTGAGGAGCTTGATCCCAAAATAGAGCGAAAGTGCACCTGAGAGAGAACGATGAAGGGGGTCAGCTTGGAGTGACAGATGACCGCCCGAACATGCTGTCTCCTCTGAGGAAGTGGATCAGAGCACATGTAAACCTCAGAGATTTTTTCACAATGGAACATACAGGTTTATACCACTTGACCTCTGACCTGCAAAACATTATTGACATGTTTCCTCTTTCATGGGTCACAGCGTCCTCCCTGGAGCCACAGATCTTTCATCTTAATGCAGGCTGAGACAGAAAACCTGAACCCAGTTGTTTCAGGCAAGTCCACATGAGCAGCTTATTACCATTTCAGGCAGTGAGTGGAGCACTGCTCTTTGAAAAAGTCAATTATATTTGAATTAGATTTGGTTTATATTATGTGAATTTGTTCCGTTCTACTCTTCAGTTATTTAAACTGAGATACATCATGGCTGCCTGCAGCTTTATGATTTATGATTTTCTATTTATATATATTTTTTAATGTTATCCGCTTTTCAACAAATCCTAAAATGTTGGCGCCTTTGCACAGTTGATATATTTTAAAACAGCACTTATTTTGAAACACCACTAAGCAGCTTCAAAATAAAGGACGTAATTTTAGTTTAAAACTTCCAAAATGTGAACAAGATTATAAACCGATTGTGAAGAAACAACACAAATTGAAGAACACACACAAATTGGATTATAAATGTCATATTGTGCACTTCTTTAGGAAGTGTACATGGTCACTTTAATGAACTTTTTAAATCAAAGTGCTTCCAAACATTAATATCTTTCCTCCCTAATAACCTGTTTTACTGAAATACATCTATATATAAGATAAATATAATCCTTATCTTTAAATTATTGATGGGACATTTGTTCTAGAATGCATGTTCATGTGTATGATGTATTGGAGAGTAAGGATTAAAACAGGATAAATAAATAAATGAATAATAAATAACTCTTTCCAAGCTCTTTAAAAGGTCAAAGTTGAACCTCTGAGCTTAAAGACATTTGGTACGCAGGATCATCTCCAATCTGAACATCTGCAGTTCCATCACAGATCAGCACAAAGTATCTTTCCAGGTAAAGACAATGTGGCACAGTTGAAAGCTCCAGAATAAGCAAGAAGGCCAGTCTTCAGCTGAGATTTTACTCTGTTACTAATATGTCTTCGCTAAACTCAAGAGTTGTGAGCAATAGAAGGAAACATGGAAGGGGATCCTGCAGCCAACCACCAGGGGGTGATCGAGATGTTTTGGCTTCACTTTTTTGGCGCACTAATGTTGGCAATCTTTACATACAGCCAATTTGGCCTTTTTTTTTTTTTTTTTGTTATGTATGACTTGAAAGTTACAATTGGTTAAAGAAAATTACAGCTTCCGTACTGCACCAGTCAGTCCCAGACATATCTGTGCCTTAACAGAATGTTGCCCTGAAAACGTCAGAGAGGGAAGGAGGAGGTTAGAGTAAGACTGCTGGGGAGGAGGAGGAGGAGGGCCGGGCAAGGCCAGCTCCAAGACTCCTTGGTCCTGCCCACGAGAGATAAGTGTCCATCCCCCTCCACTTCAAACACTAGACACTGAGCATAAGTACAGTATGTATATGATATGGAGATTCTCAAACAGACGTCACAATATCCAGATTATCTAGTGGAAGAGGTTTACACAGGCCTCACATCCTGAGCCCAGCACACACAAACATTTTTCTACACACCAGCACACTCAAAGATAGCATTAAATGTGGCAAGGATGGCATGCATCTGGTGGTGGCTGTGTGGAGAATCGGCCTGACTAAGCTCTGAATTTACATGGTTAAGCAAAGTTGTTAACCCTGAGAGGTAGGGCCAGAGAGGAGCTAATGGGATTTCTCTGTTAATGAAATTTAGAAAGAAAAAAAAAGAACGAAAGAGAGAGAGTGAGAGGAGGAGAGGGAAGAAGGGATGTGGAGATAAAAGTGGAAAAGAGGCCCATGCAGTTCCTTCATATTGTTTCTGGCAGCAGGAGCAGAGCGACTCTTTGCACCCAGCGTTTTCATGCAACATTTTTGCACTTTTTACTTGGAAGAAAGAAATTGGGCACAAAAGTTTGTACTCGTGGGCGAGTTAGAGAAGCTATCTAAGTAGGAGCTGATGAAAAAAGATTTTTGTATTTTTATTTCAAGGTTTTAATTAAGAATCCGATTCAGACAACTTTAGTCATCCTAAACTTGTAATTCAGTACTGATATCATATCATATATCTGTTTCTGTAAACAAAAAGTTCTGCTGTCATACCTTTTACAGCAGCTATCCCCTCCCCTATGAACTGTACTGACTAGTGCATGGTCATGCTAATACCAATACAATTACAAAAATATACAACTTACAAAAGGTTCAGATTTGGGGATCAGTGTGAGCTAGATATTTTTTGAAGAGGTGGGTCTGAGTTGATTTTTGAATGAGGGGTGTGAGTCTGAGTTGCAGATATTTGGAGTTCCAGAGGGTTGGAGCAATGGTGGTCCCCAAGGTGCAGGGCATAGTCCTGGTGAGGTGTGTCAGAAGGTTGAAGTGGTGAGTGGGTGACTGTCATTGGACAAGGTCTGTCAGCTATAAGAGGGCAAGGTTATTGAGGGCTCAGATAATGAGGGGCGGATCTTGAAGTAAATCCTGGGTTGTGATGTCTTCTCTGTAGTTAGAGTGGTTGAGCAACAAGACAGCTGAGCTATGAATATATTATAGTTTTTAGAGGTCATTGGAGGGAGGCCATATAAATGCTGTTGCAGTACTCCAGTTTGGAAGTTAGGAAGGCATGAATAAGTATTTATGGAAATATTATTTTACTTTAATATTATTTTTAATTGTTTAAATATCAACATATACTGTATTTTCAGACAGCATAATCCATTTACTAGCTAGCTAGCTGTTGTAAAACAACTTTGATATGCTCTGTCTGAGCTGCCTATCTCAGCATCTTCGGACGAAGGCGGGGTACACCCTGCACAAGTCGTCAGTTCATCGCAGGGCTGACATATAGAGACAAACAACCATCCACACTCACATTCACACCTATGGGCAATTTAGAGTGACCATTTAACCTAACCCCCAGTTTAAATGTTTTTGAACTGTGGGAGGAAGCCGGAGTACCTGGAAAGAACCCACGCAGGCACAGAAGAGAACATGCAAACTCCACACAGAAAGGCTGAAACCCAGGACCTTCTTGCTGTGAGGCGACAGCGCTAACACTGCACCACTGTGCTGCCTAGTAATGTCCCGTCAACTATAATTTGCAGTTTTGTATTTTAATGAAGGAAAAAATAAAACGTGTGTTTTATTTTTATTCTTTTTTTAATATATATGAAATGACGAACGAATGATAAAGAGATGAAAATGGCCATCGGGTTTGTAAGCCTGTTGGATGTGGAAGCTTTGGAAGCTGAGTAAATTAAGGATAAACCACACTAAATTGGTGAAATCACTAATTGTATAGTGATGGGCTTAAGGGCCGTTGCCTTTTTGCCACTTCAGCAGTCACTAGCTATGTTTGCATGTGCAAAATTTCTTAATTAGATTAAAAATTTCAGGGATTGGAAATTCCGCATCCACTGTTTATATGGACGCTAAATCAAATAATCCGATCATGATGTGTGTATACATGCACCAAGCTTTAATTAGAATAGCAGATTTGTGCTGATTTGTCTAATTTCCCTAAAGTAACCGCAGAAGAAGAAGTTGTACTTCTGCCTGTGGTGTAAACAAACGCCGATGTGGCTACACTTTACACTTTCATGCTTTTCCCTGCGATTTAAACTCCGTACTCTTAAAGAATGGACCAGCGCCAGGTTCTGAAAGGCCTACTTTTTTTTTTCTACTGCTCTCTGTGATCAGGCTACGGCCTCAGCAATGAATAATGCTCCTGCATTACAGGACAAGAGAGCGGAAGGACATGAGCCGCACACATGCGCAGTGAGGATAATTTTACCCCAAACAGGAAGTCGCGATCGGAATAAGTGTGTACATGGACGCTGTTCGGAATAAGGATCACCATAAACTACCCCTCTCGATCGGAATATAATTTCTTTCCGAATGAGCCGAATCCGTTTTTATGCTGATCAGCCCTTTACTCTGAATATCTGTGTCCATGTAAACATAGCTATTGAGAGTGATCTGTCTCATATGTTGTATTGGCTTAAGGTTGCCTGACAAATACGTAACAAGGAAAAACAATGCAGATGGTGATGTACACACCAAAAAGATGAGGGTGACTGATGCTCTGAGATGTTTCAGTCACTGGCTTGTTGTGTAAACTGAACTTTAGGATGAATGTGATTAGTGCCCCCTGCAGTAATACCCTTATGTGTACCGGTACAGCTTTAAGAGAGTTCACATTTTAGGGAAGAAAATAAAATTCATCTGCTGACTTTTTTTGTGTGTTTTTTTTCTGTATAATAGATAATAGGAACCTTCTAGGACATGCAGTCAAAGGTACAATATTTACTCGATATTTATTTAACACATGCTATGCTTGAGAATTCTTTAGCCTTCCTTCCTTTATAAACAGTTTAACTCCACTTGTATAGCTCCCTCCCTGGAGTTATGGAAGACATAAGGTCTATTCAAACACACTAACAGATAAAGTCGACATGTTGGTTGATATCAGCTCTTGTTTTCTCTCCAGGCTTCGCCGTTTGAGTCGACAGCTGCCCTCTGGCTGTGTGAACTGGATCCCGCCCTCCTGACACAATCCCCCCTCAGCAGAGCAAAGGTCTCACTCCCCCTGTCTGCCCTGGATGAGTAGGCGGAAGACTGTGATGAGCGGGGAAGAGTAAGAATAAGAAGAGGGCAAGTGCTGAACAGAGTGAGGGTGTGCTGATGGGGTAGGAAATTACCCCCGAGTCTGCACATTCTTCTGCAAACACACAGACCTACTCTATGTTTTACTGGGTTTAATTTGCTGTTTTAGTTTGATGCTGAGGCACATTTCTTCGTGAGCCACACCCCACATCACACACACACAAAGACACACACACACACACACACACACACACACACACACACACACACACACACACACACACACACACACACACACACCTAACACAAACCCTCTCCTCACCACTTCACCTACTCGCCCTCCGAACCCACCACAGTCAGCATTGGAACAGCGACGCCAATCGATGCTCCGCGCCCCGCTGAGCGTGTCCACACAGGGCCGAACGAAGGGCCCGTCCGTAGGGGATTGTGGGAAATCTGATTTATGATTCCTGCCGTGTTGCTGACTGGTAACTTTTGCTCCTGTTGTCTCTCCATCTCTCCCCACTCTCTTCCCTCCGTGACCTACCTGTTTAACTCTCTTTTTGTATGTTTATGAAAATGAGAGTTGAAGAATCTTCTCAAACTCCAGAGAGAGAAAAACCTGAAGTGTAGTGAATTCCACGGTGGGGCAATAAGACAAAGGTTTTCAGCAAAAAGGGACTGACCAGAGGATGAGAATGGGTTTGTTAAGGAGGATGGGGTTAGATAAAGAGGTGGAGGGAGAAAAGATGATTCCATTTACTAGGGATGTGCTTTTAGGAGCAGGAGGATGTAGAGAGGATTTTCACAGGCTGCTTTGGTGCTCAGCTTCTCTCATCTGCTGTTGTCTCTGCCCTGCTAGTGCCAGTAACGTTTTACCCACCAAGCAAAGTGCACGCACTCATTGTCCATCTCATTACATATGTTCTGTGTTCCTGTGTTCAATTCTGATTATTGAAGGCCAATCAGGACAAAATTACACAACTGATCAAAAAAAAGGAGCTTTCAGTTGAGTCAGGTTTTTTGAAGATGGAAACTCTAACTTTAAACTCTAACTCTAAACTTTATACAGCAAAACTTACTCAAAAACCCAAGCACTACAATATCAAATCAAATCATATCAAATTTTATTTTTACAGCCCCAAATCACAAATTACAAATTGTCTCACTGGTCTTTTACAAACTGTAGAGATGTGACACCCTCTGCCTTTAAACTTTCGAACCAGGTGAGGAAAAACTTAGAAAAACCTTAGCAAGGAAAAATAAGAAACCTCGGGACAAACCACAGTCGAGGGATCCTTCTTCCTAGGACGGACAGACATGGAATAGTTGTTACGTGTACAGAACACAACAACATGACAATAGCAGATTAGTAGAAATGTATGAGTTCATAAGTCTATAAATCCAGATGTGTGAGAAAGCTATTGATCCAGAAGCAGGTGTAGTCTGTTGGTTCAGAATTCACAGTAATCCATGGATCCAGATTTGTGCTGGACCATCAAGCCTAGGATCCAAGTCATATAGATCTCCTGTCCTAATGTGGGCAGTAGGCGTCAGGCAGGACAACAGAAGCTCCCACCACAACCTAGTAAACCTGCAGAATAAAGGACAAATACTCCAGGGAAGAAGTAACGTTAGTAAAGTGTTTCGTTGGGATATGGACATTTAGAGGAGCAGAGATAGAGTCAGAGAGGGAGGAGAAAAGAGGAGCTCAGTGTATCATGGAGTGTCCCCCCGGCAACCTAAATCAGCATAGTTAGGTTCTGTCAGGGTCCGCTAGTGTCAAGTGTCTGTCTGTTAGGGTCATTTGGTGTTTCCTGTATTACTTTGAAGTTCTGTTTGTGTCTTACTCCCCATGTCCTGTCAAGTGTTGTCCCTCAGGTGTGTTTGATTACTCCCTCTCCCTAATGTGTCCTATCTGTGTCCAATTGTCTACCTCTCCCTTATGTATTTAACCCCCATGTTCCCCTCCTCCTGTGCCAGATTGTCTTGTCTTTCTAGCGAGCAGTCCAGCGTCTATTCTGTGTAAGTCTCCTTGTGTCCGATCTTTATTCCGTGTTCCGATTACTGAGTTTGCCTTATTCGTATCTGTACCTTCGCATAATTTGATTTCCTGGTTTGACCTTTATTATTAAAACGGCTACCAATTTAGAAAGCTCCCTGTGTGTCTCTGCATTATTGGATCCCCCATACCTGGTACCTGATAGTACAATCTGGCCAGAAATGGATCCAACAGAGTCAGAGCCAGTTTGCTCAGCCCTGAAGGCGCAAGGCACGCGTCTCTACTGGCTAGAGGAGCAATTTTGTTTGCCAGGAAATGTTAGAGGCAGTAATACGTAGTGAATCGACGTGCGCAACATTGAAGGAAAAATTAAATCTTGTCATTGATCTACTGCAGCAACCGTCTGCTTCTCCAATAGCTCCTAAGGGTTCAGAAGCTGTGGCTGAGCCTCCTGCTTCTGCTGTGAGTTTGCACTCTCTCCACCTTTCTAGCCCTGAACGTTTTTCTGTAGAGTCTAGGGATTGTCACCCCTTTATTTCCCAGTGTGAATTACATTTTGAGTTCAATACAATTCTTCAGACCGAGCCAAGATTGCGTTTATTATTTCTCATTTGACTGGTCGAGCCAGATCTTGGGCTACGGCTGAGTGGAGCCGCCGATCAGCCATGTGTAATTCCTTGCCAGAATTTGTTAAAATTTTCACACAAATATTCCCGTCGACATCTCCAGGCAGAGAAGCAACCAAAGCGTTGGTATCTTTGAGGCAAGACAAACGCTCAGTAATCGATTATGCCGTTGAATTCCGCACCCTAGCCACTGATAGCAGTTGGAATCAACCTGCGCTAATAGACGCTTTCCTGAACGGCTTGTCAGAGACTCTCAAGGACCATATGGCTCCAATCAATTTACCAGCGGATCTTGAGGTAGTGATTAATTTGGCCTCCAAGATAGACAAGAGACTCTGTGAACATCGGAAGCCTCGGCCTCAGCAGGATAACTTCCGGTTTGCTCCCGTTTCCCAGCAACGGGTTTTTCCTCCAGTTCCCCACCGGCAAGTTTTTTTCTCCTGCTCCTTCGAATGAATTGTTTGATAGACCTGAGCCATCCAGTGAGTTACCAGAACCGATGCAAATCGGCCGGACCCGCCTCACTCCACTGGAACGGCAGCGGAGAATGAAAGAAGGAAGGTGCATTTACTACGCACAGTTGGGACACTTCATCGCCTCCTGCCCGGTTAGGTCTCCAACACCTAATGCGGCCTCGTCATCTTTGGTGAGTCGAACCAAACTACCTGGCAGGTATAAGAGACCTCTCACTAAAGTAATGCTTCGATCGAGTTCTGATTCCCTAGTTCTCCAAGCATTAGTAGACTCCGGAGCAGACACTAATTTGATGGATTTCCGAGTTGCTAAGAGAGTTTAGTTCAGTCCCGGGTAAAGATTTCTCAATCTCTGTCTACATCAGTCCTAGATGGTAGATTAATGTGTAAGGTTACACACCAAACTTCCCCAGTGACACTTGTCTTTGACGACGGTCATCAAGAGAAAGTAAACTTCCTTCTTTTCGAGTCTGTCCATCACCTACTCATTTTAGGCCTCCCATGGATACTAAAACATAACCCCCATATAGATTGGTCCACGGGAAGTGTTTTAGAGTGGGGAAGAAACTGTATTGAGCACTGTTTTCTGGACAGAGAATCTCCCCAGGAGGGGATTTCTGAAGAAGCAGAGAAGTGTGATCTCCATGAAAGCCCAGTATCTGTAATGGGGTGTGTTGTATCGGATGGTCAAGTTGGGATGGACCGGCAGAAGCTCCAGGCCATAATTGAGTGGCCAACTCCGTCCTCGCGGGGGGATGTGCAGCGCCCCTGGTCAGACGTCTCTCGGGACATTGTTTCTGGTGGAGGCGTTCCTGAGCCAGGTCGTCACGGCCTGAGCCTGTCTACTGCCCTGGTCGGAAGGGTTGCCTCTCAACCCAAGATTTGCCTTTACAGACCGATCCACGTAAGTTATCCCCGAGATTAATAGATCCTGTTCCTGTGTCAAAGGTCAATAATCCATCTGTTGTGAGACTCAAACTTCCTAGGTCCTCACGAGTCCACCCCTCGTTCCATGTGAGCAAGGTGAAACCGGTCTAAGAGAGCGCCCTCGTCCCAGCCTCCAAACCACCTCCTCCTCCCCACATCATCGACGGCGAACCAGTTTACACGGTTTGACTCCTACTGGCAGCCAGACACAGGGGACGAGGATCGCAGTATTTGGACTGGGAGAGCTATGGGCCCAAAGAGCGTTCTTGGGTTTCATCCAAGGATATCATGGACTCCCCGTTCATAAAAAACTTTTTGAGAACCCACCCTCCAGGTTCTAGGCCGCCAGGTGTCGGCCATAAGGGTGTTGGCCATAATGACTTTTTGAGTCATTATTTCAATTAGCTATAAAGATACCTCAGTTGAAATTTTGAAGAATTCTGTCCAGGAAGTCTACATATGAGGTGTAAATCTGAAGCATTTTGGAATTTTGCTAATTGTTAACATATGGAAAATGACCTTGACTTTTGACCAAAACGCCCAAATTTTAATCAGTTGAAGCCGTGCCAAAAGGAACTAACAGTAAAAAATCAGGATGATTCACCCTAAATTGTGGAAAAACAAACAAACTGGAAGCAATTAAGGATAAACAGACTTTAAGTTACAAATTGCGTTAACTTCTTCATACACATACAAAAATCGATTCGTCACAATGACGTCCTCATTGTATACGGGGTGTTTGACAATGGCACTCAGACTGTGAGTGTGTGTCAGGGCTGCAGGGGGCCACCCTTCCCCTGCTGCAAGGAGGGACGGTCTTCTTCGTCATTCACTATCTCATCCTCAAGAACCCAGTAAATTAGAATGTTAACGCTCTGATGGGGCAGGAGATTGCTGGAGTGTTGTTCTTATATGTGTGTGTGTGTATGTGTGTGTCTGTGTGTCAGCAGTAAATACAGCTCCCTAAACAGCAGGAGATATGCATTACACTAATGTGTGATTAAACACATTCATGCATGGGATTGGTTGAATTATGTGCTTTGACAGTGGTAACTGTTTGGTTTTATAGATCAATCATGAGGCAGTGTGGAGGATGGGGCGGCTGAAACATGCTCGTTACGATAGTAAAGTGTCGTTGAAATTTTTTACACACATGGGGTTACAAGGTTTGTTTTCACTCTTACTCTCCATCCGTATTAAAATTACAAACTTAAGGGAGAACTATTTTCACCCCTACGCCCCACACTCTATGAGGTGGCAATGCAAATCAAGCACTTTAAAAGCCAGTTTGAAGTAATTTGCGATGAACAGACAAGAAGGGGAGCTTTTATTCGTCACATTTTTTAAAAAAGAAAAAAAAAGGGATCTGTGATCACTTTTAGCTGCATCCCTCTGAGTTGTTTCTATAATGACCATGGATGGACAATGTATATTTAATATCTCATCTTCCTGTGCTAATAATTTGGCATTCATACCTTTATCAATACCTCATCTCTTTTTCATGCCATTGATAATTGTCTCTCTCATCAGCATTTAACTTGGCTTTTTCTCAGCATACCTGATTGAACTGCTTTACTAAGATGCACCAGGATGCCGTTAAAAGTAAAGTTTGTGGTCAACCTGAGCCAATGCAGACAACAAGGCAGATTTGCAGTTTTTCGGTTCATCATTGTGTTCTATCTGTGTCGTCAGTCATTGAATCCACAGAGGGGAAAGTTTGTTTTCACAGGCTCTCCTTTGAGGCTAAGCAGCTCTGACATTGCTGCTACCCACAATCCCCTGCGGGAGGAGCTGGCTGTTAGGGATATTTCCCCCGGTGACGGCTCGGGCCTGGGTTTTACACGGTGTTAGAGCAATTAGATCTCAATTAGCTGAGGAGTAAACACACACACATAGAGGGAGAGAGAGCTGTTAGCAGATGTAAAGAGGAGCCCTTCTCTCCGGGGTCTTGTTTGAACCAGAGTGTCCCGCATGTACGTACAGTAGCCCTGTGGGCAGGATTCAATCTGCAGCACCTCAGACACACACAGGGACACAAGAGCGATGACACAATCACACAAACTGAAACCATGGAGAAGCTTCATGACGCATTCAAGAATTTTTAGTTTGGAAGTTCATCTCCTCCATTCTCTCTCTTCAGTTCTTCTCCTCACCTTGCTTCTTCCTTCTTTTTCTCCTATTTCTTCCCTTTTCCCTTTTCTTGTTTCCATCATCTCCTTTCCTTTTCACTCTACACTTCTCTTTCATCACATCTCTTTTCCTCCAATCTACACTCTTCATTTTTTACCTCCCATCTCTATCTCCAGTCTGTCTATTTTCCTACCATTTCATCTGCATTTTGTCTCTTTTCTCATCATCTCATCTGTCCTCCCTCTTTCCCAAACCTGTCCTCTTTCTCTCTCCTTTCCTCTACTTCCCTTCACTCTATAACCCCTCTTGGATTTCATTTTCTTGACTCCCTTCTTATCTCCTTCATGTGTCTTTTCTTAACGTTTATTTGTTTCCTCCTTACCTCTCCCCTCTCCTCCTCTACCAATTTTTTCATTTCTTTCCTCCTTGTTTTTTCTCCTTTTCCCGTCTGACTCATCTCATTCACCCTCTCATCATCTTTTCTAATTGTTTTTCATCCCTTGATCTTCTTTCTTAATCTCTATTTCTATTTTCCTTCTTTCCTTAATTTTCATTTCTTTCCCCTTCCGTTTGCTCGATCTTGCCATCCTACCCCCCTCCTTTATTCCCCTCTCCTTCATATCTCCTCCACATTACTACATTTACCTCTCTTCTCACCACCCCTTCTTTTTTCACTCCTTTCTGTCTTTTTGTCTCCTCTCTTTCCTGCTCCTTCCTTCTTTCTCCTCTTCCTCACCTCTCCTTTTTCTTTTCATTCCTCTCTATCTATATCTGTTCTCATCACCTCTTCTCCTTCCCTCCCTTTACTCCTTTATCTTATCTTGTCTCATCTCCATCCCCTCTCTTGTCTTGTCTTCCTTATCTTTTGGGCTCCTTCTTCGCTCCTCTTTTGTATCCCCTCCTCTCCTTTGTCTCATCTCTTCCCTTCCCTTCTCGTTTCCATCTTCTCCTTCACTCTCCTTCATCACATCTCCTCTCCTCCCTCCTTGTGCTCTCCTTCTCATCTCCTCATTACCCCACTCCTCTGCTCTGCTCTGTTCTTGTCTCCATTCCTCCCTGCCCTCACCTTCCTTTCTTTCTCCTCCTCCTCCTCATCCTCCACTTCCTCTCCTCTCTGCTGGGTCACTGTGCTTGTCGCGGGTGATAATCCGTGTCACGGCGGCTGATTGGGGATTAGGACTAGCAGTTTATTCACGGCAGGGAGAATGATACAGCGCTTAACGGCAGCAGCTCCCGCGGCAGCCGCTCTCTGCTGAATTAGCAACATGTTTGAATGAGATAAAAGAGACAGCTTACCCCACAACTCTCCTCCACCTAATCCCTACACAGCTGTGAAATGAGCCGGGCCATCCGCACCACACCTAGGCCCACACCAACTGCCTCTCTTCCTCCCCTATCTCTCTCTCTCTCTCTCTCTCTCTCTCTTACACTCACACACACTGTTCATACTCTACCTGCACACACACACACACACACAGCAAACTAATTCCACACCTTACACCTACCACACACCAAGCCTTCAGAGTGCGCATACCTTCACCAGGGTTGCACAATTCTCTAAATATGTCCTTTTAGTAATAGAAAATGATTGGAAATTTTATTTTTCTGCCTGCAGAGCAGCATCAAAACAAACAAAGAGATAGACAATCATTATTTAAATGGATCATACCCAAATGCTGCATGGAAATATTAGAGTTATATGGTAAGAGAAATCTTGCAAAACTTTTAAGTTTAGGGTTTGATGTTTGATAACATCAGCCAGGGTGTAAATTGTTAAATCTGGCAGCAATCATACAATGTGTTCAAGACACACAGTATAGTGGCACTCAAGTATGGACAATGAAGTGAAAGCCACATGAAACATTCAAAAAGTATTTCATAAAATATATATTTTTCCTCTGACTTTTGGTGCTGTTTATCATCTATAGTTTCAGTGTGAGTTGCTGAGTTTTGGAGACACTAGCTGTAGACATGCCTGTCCTCTCTCCAATATGATGGAAGTAATGTAATTTACTTGTGGTGCTCAAAGAGCCACAAAACACGTTAAAAAAACTCAACAACAATTTCTCTGAAACCATTAACCAATTACTTAAAATAATCTACAGACCTTGTTGTGAGTAGTTTCATCGAGAAACTAGTTTCCATATCATCACGCAGAAGGAATGTGCCATTTTTTGGCTCAACTGTAAAGTTACATAGCTTATCTAGTTAGCATCCCTGCCATGTGTTGATGTTTGTTTTCTACTGTGCAGTGTGTGGTGATATGGAAAGAAAAATACCTACTTCCTCCAGAAACCTTCTCTTTCTGGCTATAATGCTAACAACTGAGTCACTGCGGTGTACAAGTAAATCTGAATTTAAACTCATGCATTAAACTTGTACATAGCCTGACATGTATCTCCCCAGAAACATGACTAAATAATGTGATGACACAGACTGCAAGGTCGGTGGTCAAGAGCTAGTCCACTTTGTCACAATGTTTTACCAACAGCAGACTCGATCACACTCATTTCTCATTTGTGGAAACATTGAAGTTGGAGGTGAAGAGGTGGCAGAACCTCTGTTGCAATGTTTTTGGTTGTTCAGACAATTTCTAAATGAAAATAAAAATGGCAATTTCTTTTAAACCCATATTTACTACCACTGTAGAAAATTAAACACTTTAATAATTTGATGGTTGCTTCTCAATAATACCATTATATAGATATTGTGTGCAGTAATACATCCAACAGTAGATTGGACTCTTGAACAACATTGATGGACTGGATACAATGTATAGTTTAGAAAAATGTTTTGTCTTCTTAATTCACAACTTCACCGCTTCTGTTGAGTTATAATAGAAGTCATTCCAAACTGCATTTTGGGTCCTGTTCTGCTCATTTTCAGTCTGCCTGAGAAGAAATCTCCGGACAGCTGAAAGTCGAATTCATTTGTTGTTTGTTATCACCTACATGTGATTAACCTCTAAAAATAGCCTCTTCCTTCGCCTTCTCAGATATGACAATTTGAAAACCACCAGGAGACAAACTGTGGTCCATTTTGTTAATGGTTTTGGCCAGAAGGGATTGGCCATCTCCACCAATAAGCTTAGCCGTATATCTCACTTCATTTGGCGAGTGTTTTGTCAGCAAAATAAAGCAAGGAAATAATAATGCATGGCTATGTACATATGGAGAAGTAATGAAGGAGAGAGGGATGGAGTGCAGGGAAGAGAAGTGAGGGGAATGAGCACAGGAGTGCAGAATTACAGCCGACAACTGAAGGATTTGCAGTCGTTCCTCCTATTCTTGAGGTTACTGAAGGTAAAAAGCAAAGCAAGCATTTTATTCCTCTCTGCCTTCACAGAGCAGACAACAGTGTCTTGATGCTGGTAAATTCCATCACTTATATGGCTTCAGCCAAGCGAGGACAAAAGTTTTATGTCTTCCAGGACTGACATGTGGGGCAGCTGAGCATTTCCTCATATGAATGAACCTAAAACTTATCTGTCACTGTTTTTGTCACCACCAGGAAATATGACAAGGGCCAAGATTTTCCCCAGGGTTTGGTCTTTCCCCCGCTTTTTTTGTGTTTTTTTTTTTTACACTGAGAAAAAGGAGGTTCATTCTGGAAGAGATAATCCTCATTGCAATGTTATTTCATCAGAAAGTGAGAGCTGTTGCCTGTAACTGTAAGGCGACATCATAGGAGGCGCCTCGACTAAAGACAGACAGGGAAATGAACCCTAGGGCTGAAATTAACGAGACAATTTGTTTGTCTGTAATGAACACGGAGCTTCTCAACATCCATGAACCTGCAACAATATTTACACCACCAAAAAGAAATGTGACACTTGGAGAAAGTCAACAGAGGATTGATATTTAGGCAGGCAGACTCACATCAAATAAAAAATTTGATACCATGTCTTAGGAGAAAACATTCCTACCCCCAATGTTTTCACATGTGCAAAATCTAATCCACATGTGTAATGTAGTTAACACGTGAAAATGTAAATTTTTATTTGAAGAATTTCTTTCTGAACTGAAGTCAAAGCTAAGTGAACATGTGTGGAAAATCTGGACTTCCGTGTGCCATGGTTTGTTTCCATATATGGAAACTCTAATCTATACGTGTGAGCCATTCACATATAAATGAATAAATTTTAGTTCCAATGTGAAAATGTGTGGACAAATTGAAATTCACATTCAAAAAAAATTTTTCACATTTAGAAATAATAATCCGCATGTGAGAGTCACAACCAAAATTGTACATGTGGAAATTTTTTGTCATGAATAACGCCAATAAGTAGTGAAACTGTCACAGTTCACATGTGAAATTGTTATTTTGACATGTGGAGAGGAAAATCTATCATGTGACATTTTTGCAACAGGGCAAATGTTTTCTTCTCTTTCATTTGCATGGAGAACAATAGTACAGCCATATTTCTTTTAAACACTGTTTTGAATACATTTTTTAAAAGTTTTTCTAATGGTTGACACATTATATGTTATTATATTTCATGTAAAACCCTGGTTTTCTTAGAAAGCATATCCTGATTTTGTCTGAGCTATCTTTTATTTTTATTATTTCTTGTTTATTTCCTTTATTTATTTGGACGTTTACTTTCATGATCTTAATTACCATTCATTGCTGGTATTTTAGTCCAAACATACAGCCGTTTGTGCGTTGTTTAAAAAGTGCTCTACATTAACTCATTGGTTTGTGGTTGATGGAATGAAATCTAGATGAAATTTTAGCTGCCAGTCCTCCTTCAAACTTTGGATTTGCTTCTTGTCTGTAACCTCAAGCTATGAGACAACTTCAAGAATTTTCTAATTAATACTGAAGTTGTGATTTGTAAGGAGATAGGAGCTTGCACCCACAAAAACAGAAAATTATCACTCTGCACTGAACTAGGCTGCATGAAGTCTTTCAGCTTTGGGCTGTATGGGAGTGAAACTTGTTAAAAATTGACAATTTTTTCACCAGTTCCGCCTTGTAAGATAATATATTAGCGTTGTCTATACAGCCACTTGTGCTGCCGAGTGGCCAAAAATGAGTAAAGAAATTTTGAAAATTTTCATGATCAAAATGAGGGCATCGGTGGGATTGTCTGTCATGTAAACTCTGATGCTGATTTAAATCAAGCTGCAGATTGAAAAACACTTCTACTTGCTTCTTTTAGATGTCTCTGAAGTTTTGGTTCTTTGGAGTTTGCTTCTGTTCGTCTTTCAGGAGGCTCAGGGCCGTTAATTTGACCGCTGCCTCAGAGCCATCTTTGGTTACCGGCGGATAAGTACTTTTCCCCTGATTGGTTTAGCCGTGTCTCTTAATATCATATTGATGATAATCTCCCTGTAATGTGCCATTTGCACTAATTGTGATGCAGGGATGCATGTGACTGCAGCCGCTCCTCAACACTTAATCTCCTGATTGTCCCAGAGAGAGGAAACGTGACCAGATCACTATAAACAAGCAGTTTAACCCATACATGCAACACACAAACACACACATACACACTCATATTCTCACACATAGCCTTTTCTCCTCTCACTCCTCTACCACTGATCTGTACTTCCCAACATATCTCTCCCTCAACCAAATTTTTTTTTTTTTTTTTTTTTTACTGTATATATACTTTTTTATTCACTGTTTCTTTGTTTAAGGTATTTTCATCTCTCCCTTTGTCCTTCACTCATCATTTCTGATAAATGATTGTTTGTATTTAACAGTGATTAATTTAGAAATGTCAAAACAGTCAAACTCCAGCCAAATGCAGCCAAAATGCAGCCTGAATTCCAAAAGGCTGCAAAGATATGTTTGCAGAGAAGGGTGGATGCCTACACCTTCCAAATCTCAACCAAGCGGATTTATTATTGGAAAGTACAATCCAGCTGTTACAGACAATGCAAACAAAATTTAAAAAACTACTGTAAAAACAAAAAAATTATGTTCCACTACATCACAAAAACAACATTTCTATAATGGCAATTTAGGCTAGTAAATCTAGCTGCGAATGTTTTTTTTCGTTTCGGTTCATTTTCTGCCGCTTATCCGGGTCCGGGTCATGGGGGCAACAGTTTGAGCAGGGAGATCCAGATGTTCCTCTCCCCGGCTACTTCCACCAACTCCTCCGGGGGGACACCAAGACGTTCCCAAGCCAGCCGAGAAATATAATCTCTCCAGCGTGTCCTTGGTCTACCCTGGGGTCTCCTCCAGGATGGGCATGCCCAAAACACCTCCCCCGGAAGACGTCCAGGAGGCATCCTGACCACATGCCTGAACCACCTCAACTGGCTCCTCTCAACATGGAGGAGCAGTGGCTCTACTCTGAGCCTCTCCTGGATGTCCAAGCTCCTCACCTTATCTCTAATGCTGAGCCCAGCCACCCTGCGAAGGAAACTCATTTCGGCCGCTTGTATTCGCGATCTCATTCTTTCGGTCACTACCCAGAGCTCATGACCATAGGTGAGCGTTGGGACGTAGATTGACCTGTAAATTGAAAGCTTTGCCTTCTGGCTCAGCTCTCTCTTTACCACAACAACTTTAGCGTAGTTAGGCGGCTGTGGTTCAGATGGGAGAGCGGTCGTCCAGTGATCAGAAGGTTCCTGGTTCGATCGCAGACCCTGCAGTCAACATGTCGAAATGTCCTTGAGCAAGACACTGAACCTCAAATTGCTCCTGATGCTTCACCATCAGTGTATGAATGTGTGAATGGTTAATGCTCCTGATGAGCAGGTGGCAGGCAGCCTGCAAGGTAGTCACTGCCACCAGCGTATGAATGTATGTGTGTAAGGGTGAATGCAAAACCTGTGGTGTAAAGCGCTTTGAGTGGTCAACAATGACTAGAAGAGCTCTATATAAATACAGGACATTTACATTTACATAACTGCCGACGCTGCCCCAATCCGTCTGTCAATCTCCCGCTGTATTTACCCCTCACTCGTAAACAAGACGCCGAGATACAGCAGCAGCTCTACTCTTAGCCTCTCCCGGATGTCCGAGTTCCTCACCCTATCTCTAAGGCTGAGCCCAGCCAGCCTGCGAAGGAAGCTCATTTCAGCCGCTTGTATTCATGATCTCATTCTTTCGGTCACTACCCAGAGCTCATGACCATAGGTAAGAGTTGGGACGTAGATTGACCTGTAAATTGAAAGCTTTGCCTTCTGGCTCAGCTCTGTCTTTACCACCCCAGACCGATTCAGCGTCTGCATCACTGCCGATGCTGCCCCAATCCGTCTGTCAATTTCCCGCTCCATTTTCCCCTCACTCGTGAACAAGGCCCTGTGATACTTAAATTCCTCCACTTGGGGAAGTGACTCTTCCCCGACCTGGAGTGGGCAATCCACCCTTCTCTGACTGAGAACCATGGACTCAGATTTAGAGGTGCTGATCCTCATCCCCATCGCTTCACACTCGGCTGCAAACTGTCCCAGTGCGAGCTGGAGGTCACTGTTCAATGAGGCCAAAAGGGACCACTTCATCTGTAAATAGCAGAGACAGAATCTGGAGGCCACCGAACTTGACTCACTCCACCGCTTGACTGCTCCTAGAAATTCTGTCCATAAAAATTATGAACAGAACTGGTGACAAAGGACAGCCTTGGCGGAGACCGACTCTGACTGGGAACGGGTCTGACATACTGTCGGCAATACGAACCAAGCTCTGGCTCCGACAATACAGAGATCGAATGGCCGGTAACAAAAGGCCATCTACCCCATACTCCTGGAGCACCCCCCACAGGACACCTTGAGGGACACGGTCATAAGCCTTCTCCAGATCCACAAAAGACATGTAGACTGGATGGGCAAACTCCCATGGCCCCTCCAGTACCCTTATGAGGGTATAGAGCTGGTCCAGTGTTCCACAGCCAGGACAAAAACCAGATTGCTCCCCTTGAATCTGAGGTTCAACTAACAGCCAGACTCTCCTCTCCAGCAACCTGGAGTAGACCTTCCCAGGGAGGCTGAGGAATGTGATCCCCCGGTAGTTGGAACACACCCTCTGCTCCCCCTTCTTGAAAATAGGAACCACCACACCTGTCTGCCATTCCAAAGGCACAGTCCCCGATTTCCACGCAATGTTGCAGAGGCGTGTCAACTAGGAGAACCCTACAACATCCAGCGCCTTGAGGAGCTCGGGACGAATCTCATCTACCCCCGGTGCGCTGCCGCTGCGGAACGGTTTCACAACCCCCGCAACCTTGACTCCACTGATGAGTGAGCCCACCCCAGAGTCCTCCAGCTCTGCTTCCTCCTTGGAATGCGTGTTGGTGGGGTTGAGGAGATCATCGAAGTATTCCTTCCACGGCTGAAGTATACACTCAGTTGAGGTCAGCAACTCCCCTCCCACACCGAAGACCGTGTGGACGGGGTTCCACTTTCCCTTCCTGAGCCGCCGAACAGTTTGCCAAAACTTCTTTGGCGCTGACAGGCAGTCTTGTTCCATGGCTTCACCAAACTCCTCCCACACCCGAGTTTTTGCCTCAGTGACCACCCAAGCCGCAGATCGGTTGGCCCGCCTGTAGCTGTCTGCTGCCTCGGGAGTCCCACAAGCCAGCCATGCCTTGTAAGTCTCTTTCTTCAGCTTGATGGCTCCTTTCATCTCTGGTGTCCACCAGCGGATTCTGGGGTTACCGCCACGACTAACAGCAGCAACCTTGCTACCACAGGTTCGAGCAGCCGCCTCGACAATGACAGCGTGGAACATGGCCCACTCAGATTCCATGCTCCCCACTACCTCCGGTATGTGGTTGAAGCTCTGCCGGAGGTTGGAGTTGAAGACCATTTTCACAGGGTCCTCAGCCAGACATTCCCAGCAGACCCTTACTATTCGCTTTGGCCTACCTGGTCTGTCAGGCTTCCTCCCCCGCCACCTGATCCAACTCCCCACCAGGTGGTGATCAGTTGACAGCTCTGCTCTAGCTGTGAATGTGCCACACCAATTGGGAACCTAGGACAAAGTGGTGTTGGATAAACATGTAAATAGTTGAAGTGAAAAAAAGCCTTT
Organism: Mola mola; assembly: GCA_001698575.1. Classification (NCBI taxonomy): domain Eukaryota; kingdom Metazoa; phylum Chordata; class Actinopteri; order Tetraodontiformes; family Molidae; genus Mola; species Mola mola. The sequence continues at coordinate 1,552,409 of KV751399.1, forward strand.
GGAAACAAGATTTTCATTGTACAAGAATGTGTGTTTCTTCATATCTTCTTATGTTATGTTTTCATCAACTTTAAAGTCTGCTGCCTTTGAGCTAGAGGAGTTTACACACTGCTGTAACATATATTACTGTATTTGGCATTATCAAAGTTTTCAAGCAGGGGTCTGTGGTTACTTTCTTATGCTAATTTATTGATAACAATGCACTTTTTACAGAATACAGAATTCTTTTCAGAGCAAAAGTTGGAAACAAACATAACAATGGAGTAAACTTCAGTGGGAGCTAGTGGCTACGGCAACTAGAAAATATGTCAAACTCAACAACATCATCATCACATTGACAGTCTTGGTGTCAATACTCTCTTTGCCAGATGAACTCCAACACTGCAGGTTTCAATAGTACAATCAAATTTTCATTGTTTATTAAAGATTGCCTCCGATGAAAATCATGACTTGGACCATAAGGTGTTTTTTATTTACTACACAAAAGCAGCCAACAACATGGCTGAGGATTTCTGTGTATGGTCCACACTGTCCCCAGAAAAATAAATTCTTGCAGCCTTGGTCTTCTATGTAGAAAACACAGGGAACAAATCTTGAGGACTTGTGGGGGTGGTCTTTAACAATGCAGAAACTAAAATGATCATTCTAATGCATCAAATAGTAGACAAGAACAAGTAGCTCCACCTTTTCCTCCTTAGAATCTGTGTCTGGTTCAAACATGTAATTACAGTGTTAGAACTTGGCACTGTGCAGTGTATAGTAGAGTAGTTTAAAAGTCATAGGATGAGAAGGTAAGGTTTTGGTGGGACTTAAGTATAAGACATGCGTTGATTGCCACAACTTAGATGAAAAAAGATGTACAATTACATCCAAGAAATTTTACAGCCACCAAGGGATCTAAGTATGTAATGTAGGTATTCTTAAACTGAAATTAATGGTTGTAGCAAGATTTCCATAACAACACAACATTAAAACAATGTGTCCAAGGTAAAATTTTACATTTTTGACCAAGCAACTAAAAACTAGCATTAAACCCTGAATATATGTCATTTTTCTTTGTACTTCGAAGCCCAGCTCCTCGTCTTTAAATCCCTTGGTCAAGAAACCAATGCCATGTTAGCTAAATCGATATGTAACCAAAAATTCATCCATCCTCTGTACAGACACATATAACTAGTTATTTATACTAATACCACTTAAGTAAATGAAATCATATAATTAGCCAGAGCAAGTTTAACCTTTGAACAATGAATTACTTCATGTCTGTACTCCATATGCAAACTATTTACATAGAAGAGCATAATTTAAATGCACTCTTTTACACTCTCAGAGCAGGTTTTATTTATGCACACACTGAACACACGATCACAAACCACAGTGGACCATCTGATTTCCTGCTATTTATCTGTGATCCAGTGTGAAATCAGTGGAGGAGGCCCATCTTCAGCTCTGCAAGCAGGAGGGAAGAAACCTGGAGAAATGATGATGATAATCACGGAAACCTATAATTCTGTTGGTCATATTTGGAATCACAGAGAAAAGGAAATCGTTGCCTTCCTTTAGAAATGAATTTACGTCTCCATGTGGGAAGAAGAAATTAGGTATTTTAAGAGAAAAAAAAAGCTATTTTCTTCCTCTGGGTTGTATTCCCCTCCTCCTTTCTTTACTGGTGGGGGTATAAAATGGAGGGTTTGAGTCAGAGACAGTTAATCCCAGGGGAAGTTTAGAGCATTGGGCCAGCTCATTGTTCCCAATCCAGCTATAATTTAGGAAGAAAGCAATGTCAAAGCGCACATAAATCCTGTATGTGCCGAAAGCACCCCGATCCCAATCTGTCAGGGAGACATTGGTCGGCTGGTAAATACCTGCCTGTCTTCTTCAAACACATGCTTTTGATTGTGTGTATCTGCTTTTCTAGATCAACGTGAAGCTCCTCTTGCTGAGGCGGCAAGTTTGCGGGCTAAAATCACAGATGTGCACAACACAATCAACATACAGCATGCACAGATCCCTGTCTGTTATTGCTGGTCTATTTACAGCAGATGGCCAGAAACAAAGATGATGAGAGCTGTTACACAGTTTAGACTGCTAGTTCACTAAAAGGAGCAAAATGTACCCCAAAACCCTACCTGAGTAAAAGTAATCACGTCGAAAAATTACTTTGGGAAATGTGACAGTCACCCAATACTACTTGAGCAAGTCTTTAGATATCTGATATTGAATTTCCTATTTAGGTTGAATTCGTATCATCCTAGCCGATTTGATCAAATGTACAACATCATTTTGATTATCAGAATTATTATTAACCACTTCTGCGTCTAAACACGAACAGCTGCCTTCGTTCTTTATTCTCTTCCTCAGTTGAGGAGTTGATTGGGGATTTCAGTTCAGGAAACTCTGAACCTCATCTGAACCCAGAGCACACATCTCACAGGTGAGCTTCTCCTGACGACCTCACAGGTCTTTGTCCCACTTTTTTTTTTTTTTTTTTAACTCACTTTAAAGTCTCTATAGACACAAATTAACACACACACAGTCAGCTGCTTACAGAGACATCCTCATGTCGATCAATACATTGTCAATTACAGTGTGGATGGGGAGTGAATGGTGTTCGCATATATATGGAGATGGGTTTAGCCATGCACTCCCAGGACGTCGTGAAACTGCTGCCCTCAGCACACTGACCCATCGGGTGAGAGGAGGGGGGATGAGCTGAAGAGGTGACAGGAGCGCCCGAAATATGAAAGCAGACACCTGAGACACAAAGGCGTGTTCAGCTCACAGATGATAATCTGCAGTGTTTGAGTCAGAGCTGATTATAGGCAATCTACAGTGCTGTGAAAACGGATGTTTCCCCTCTTGATTTTTTTTTCTTTTTGCTTATTTGTCACATTTTAATGTTTCAGATCATCAAACTAATTCTACTAAGAAAATGTCAATGTCATGTGAGTAAACACAAAATGCAGCTTTTGAATTATGTTTTTTTTTTTGCTCAAGGGCACGACAGTAATGTTAATAAGGGAGGCAAAGGGCTTCTTATTCACTTCTTCCTACCCACATTATCCTGCCAGTCCAGGGGATAGAACTGGTGATGCTCTGGTCATAAGCTTGCTCATCCAGCCTTCAGATAACCACTGGTTATTGAAGTTGAAGGTCTATTCAAAAACTTTATTGCTCATTTAAAGAAATAATTGCACCCAAAACCTAATAACTGCTTCGGCCACCCTTGGCAGCATTAATTACAGTTTAAACGTTTGTGATAACTTGAAATGAATCTTACAACTCAGTGAAGAAATTTTGTCTCACTGCAGTTTGTAGGATTGTTTTAATTCACACTTAAGGTTTGTCCAGCATAAACTACTTGCTTAAGTCTTGCCAGAGCATCTCATTTGGATTCAAGTCCGAACTTTTACTAGGTCACTCTGAAACCTTCATTTTATATTATCAGGGCTGTCAAACATTAATGGTTGTGATTAATCTAGAGTCCGTAGTGAGTTTTTTTTTGTTTTTTTTTGTTTTTTTAACACAAACTAACCTTATGACCAGATTGGATCTCAAGTTTCTCCGCTCATTCCAAACGCTATTGATATGATGACCGAAACATCTCTTGGTGTGCTAAATGGCAAGTTTCATATTAAAGCTTCCAGATGGAAGTTGGATAAAACCAAAGTTGTGTGCAAATATTTCAGTGATGAACTCTTTCCATCAAAGCATGAAATGTTTGAAGTAACTTCTCTGGACAAAGTGAATTTTTCTTGATACGTAAATGTCCAACTACACTCCTGAACCCCGTTTCACCCTAGCTGTACGGTTCAGATTTGTTCGATGAGGTAGGCTTTCCTATTCCTATTCCTATTCTATTTCTTTTTGTGTTTCCATTGTCATAATTTTTGAATGGCACCCTTAAATAGCAAATCGTACCATGCCAGTTTTGTCCCCCTTTGCTTGGGATACCAACCTGAACTGAACCGTACCATAAAGAGGGGGGAAGACCCACTGCAGTCCACTGATTGGTCGACAGAATCATCACTTCCCTGCAACACCTAGGCTGTCTTTCTCCTGGTGGCGTGCAGCCTTTTCTCAAACAGAGCTTGTGTACTTTGTGTGATAAACAGCCATTTGCTGGAAAGAAACAACAGGAAATGATGGATGTCCTCCATTGTTTTCTTTTTTGATTTTATGGTTTCTTTGTCGTGATACACTGTGTCGCATTTCCATGTTGTGACATTAATTACGTAGCTGGCACGGTCTGACTACCCCTCCCACCAGGAAACTGTGCAGTCTCCAGTGGAAACGCACACCTGTAATGAGTACATTGCTCCCTAGTGTGCTGAACCAAACTGAACTGAACCGCACTGCTTGGTGGAAAGTGGCTCTGGGGGAAATCTGTCAAAAAGTGACAACAGCTATGCTAACCAGCATCATCACTAAATGGATCGCCTCAGACTGCAGGTTTGTCAACATGAGTTGAGAATGGGAGTTTTCAAGGCATTATCCAGATCATCAGACTCATCATACAAGCCATCGTCAAAGGGAGGTATTATTACAAGAATTCATGTACTGTACGACATTGAAAATGTAAATTGTAAATGTCCTTTATTTATATAGCGCTTTTTTAGTCATTGTTGACCAATCAAAGCGCTTTTACACTACAGGCTTTGCATTCACACACACAATCATACACTGGTGGCAGTGACTACCTCGCAGGCTACCACCTGCTCATAAGGAGCGTTAACCACTCATACACTCGTACACTGATGGCACAGCATCAGGAGCAATTTGGGGTTCAGGGTCTTGCTCAAGTACACTTTGAAAAATTAAACCTTTCAATCACTGGACGAACGCTCTATCATCTGAGCCACAGCCATCCAAACAAAAGAAAGGCTACGAAAGTAAGGCATCAGGCACAATTTTTTTCTTCCGACTGAAGACCATTTATAACTATTATTGAATTAATGATTCTATTAGTATCAGAATGTATTATGTACAGTAGCTCCTCTATCTCTCTCTCTTTCTCAATTTATTCCTGTCCCAGGAATGTTTGTTACTAACTTCACACTTTCCCTGAAGTCCCTATGCTTTCTCTCTTTGCAGGTTCCTGTAAAATGTGGACGTGGTTCATTCGTTTGTTCTCCTTCTGGCAGGTGGAGAGGTGATCATGTGGCTCAAGATTGTACATCGGGATTACCTGGCACCGTTTTCTACAGAGGATAGGAGATTGTTAGACTTGGATCCTAGTCTGGATGGCCCGGTGCCATCTGGATCTATAGGCTACAATTACTTCAGAACCAAAAGAATACTATACATAAATAGACTACACATAACTCTGGATTTAAATATATGTCACGTACTCTTTGACTTATGGACTTCATATACTTTAACATACATAAGCTTATGGATCAATCACATACCTCTGGATTCATAGATTGCGCTTGCTCTCGGATTCAAAGACTTCATATATTTTAACATGTATTAGTCAATAGTTCGCTATTGTCATGTTGTTGTGTTCAGTACAGGTGACATCTATTCCACGTCTGTTCATCCTAGGAAGAAGGATCCCTCCTCTGTGGTTCTTCCTGAGGTTTCTTATTTTTTTCCCTTTTTAGTTTTTTTTTTAAGTATTTCCTCACCTCAAGGATCTAAGGGTGGAAGGTGTCACATCTGCACAGTTTATAAAATTCCTGTGGGACAAATTCTAATTAGTGATTTTGGGCTATAAAAATTAAATTTGATTGAATGATATATTGATTTATATTATATTATTATGGTATTAATTATGGTATTCAATCCACTGACAGCACTATTTTATATCTTTGACACATTCAGAGGTGGGCTTCATTGAATGATTCAGATCATTGTCCTGATGTATTATGCAGCTGTGCTTGAGCTTTAGATGTTAAGTGGACATTCTTCTTCAAGGTTTTCTGGTAGGGAGCCGAATTCATGGCTCCATCAGTTATGGCAAGTCAACCAGGTCCTGAAGCAGGAAGGCAGTCCCAGATTATCATACCGCCCCCAATGTGGCAGTAACTGATTGTTAGTGTGATATTCTGATTGTAGAGTACTGTGTTAGCTTCACCCCAGTTTTCACGGCACCCAGGTCTTGTTGAAGGTCGTACTTCTGACTCATCAATCCACAGAAAATTACAACAAAATCTCCTATTTCTGCAGTGAAGAAAGAATAGCCCCATATTTCTATGCTGAACTCCGCTGAGTACTGAATACTCCCTCTACAGCTGCAGAAAAGTACTTCCTTAGTACTGAGCCCTGGTAGATAAGACAAAAACTGCAGTTCACTTTCCTTTCTCTCTTCTTTTTTAATCTCTCCTGCCGTGTTTGTGATCATTTGTGTGTGTTTGTTTCTGTGTACTTGAGTCATGACACAGGCATTGGGGGCCAATTAGCAGGGTGGATTATGGGTCTGAACCCTGCCCCTAAGGGACGGAATAGAACCGCGCTGTAAAGAGGAGGAGGAGGAGGTTCGCCACACGAAGCCGCATAAATTAAACCCACTCCAAACATATCACATCGCTCTACCAATACTGTGTGTCAGACACTATCACAACAGTGTGTGTGTCCAACAGTTGTGACATCTGCCAGATATTCACAAATGAAAAGGCTTGTTTATGCGAATATTTGCATGAAGGCTGGTGAGAGGAGACGCACAAATTAAAAGATATTTTGGAATAATAGATCAGTTAATTGGCAGAACATTAATTAGTTTGATCATCATCAATTTGTTTTTGTGTTGTTTTTTTTTTTTGTTTTTTTTTAATAAAAAGATTGCAAGAAAGCTCAGATTTAAAGATTCAACTTCTGTGGTTAGGGGCGGCCCAATGGATAGCACTGTCAAGTGCTAGCACAGCAAGAAGGTCCTGGTTTCGATTCCTGACAGAAGTACTACATTCATAGATACTCACAACATAGGTGATGTAAAGGTGCAAAATCATATCAAAGAGATTGTAAGGCCATTCATCAAAAAGTAGAAGAGAACTGTGTTTATTTAATGGCTGGAGCAAGTGTTTAAACAAAGCAAAGAGCAATCTTGTTCCATATCATTGCAGAAAAGTAGACATCTCAACCAAACATTTCAATGACTGACTGACATTGAATCACAAATGGAAGTCACTGAAGTCATTGCAGCTTTGAACTCTTTTAATGCACTTGATACAGACACCCATCCCTCTACCTGTGTTTTCTTGTATTCTTGGTATTATTCAACATGTTTCCGGGGATTTAGGAGAAAGAGAGTTGATCATTGAATCTCATGTCACTGATACACTGAAAACAATGTGCCCTTTTTATCAATGGCAGTGAGCCTAATCGATCAGAACTGTTTTCTGAACATTGTGAGAAACTTTTGCTCACAAACCTGCTTTTCTGTGTGGTCAGTGTGTGTTTTAAAATTGAGTGTGTTGATTAACAGTCGTTCCATGTCCACACACAGGCCTCGCAGTGAGAGCTGTGGGAGCTGCTCGTGTGTGGCTTGAGCAGGTCAATGGGGACATGGAGAGTTAGCTTGAGCATCGGCGTGTCCAATGGGATTGATCGATTTGTTGTTGATTACCATAGCAACTCCCAGAGCCTGTGTTTAATGTCTCTATTACTTTTCTCATTTCTTTTCTTTGTTTTTAGTTTGTCTATAAAAATAAAAAGGTCAGGATGAGTAACATTGAGGTATTGTCAGAGTTGCTGCGATGTTATGGCGATGATATTGCTCCCTGGCAGCATCCAACTAATATTGCTGCCCCCCCTGTTAGGAGGCCAATGATACGCCGAATCTGTACCGTGCAAGCTGAAGGGATCAGACTCTCTGTGTAGGAGTGGGGGCGTGGGGTGTCCTGGGTTAATATATATGCGTCTGGGAGATGGCCTTTTCATCCCCCTCCTCTCTCCATTCCTTCCTCCCTCATTCTGTCCACCCCCACCCCCCATTCTCTATCCAATCTGCTTCTTTTTGTCAACTGTTGGCCTGTGATGCAGGGAAACTCGATTCACCAGGACACACACACACACACACACACACACGCCAAAATAGACTGGTGATATCCCCTCCTTCATGCCTATGCTATGGCCTTATTTATCATAATTTATCATTTTACCGTACCCACTCCCTTTACCTTTCACATGGGCATTATCATATTGTGGTGTGGCTGCAGGGTATACAGTACAGAGGACAGAGGATGCATGCTGTGTCTGAGTTCATCCCCTTAAATACCCTCTTCAAACAGCCACTAACAGTTTTACAACAGGGCTTTTTTTCAGGGAAATATGGATATGAAATGCAGGACAGGAAAGGAGCATATTTATGATGCTGTAACGTAAAACACCGGCCCACCATTATTTGAGCTTAAAACATCAAGACTGGGTTGTCAGTCAAACAGGAGATGTGACTAATGGAAAAATTGCTATATAGAGAGAGATTTTAACTGTAGTAAATTATTCAATGCCGAAAATTAAATTATTGTATTTAGTAGCATCTATATGGCCAAACATGAAAAATATGCAAAAAGACCATCATATGATAGTAATTTGAACATTCCCTTCAGCATTTTGGGAGATGTGAGATACTACTGAAAGTTATAGTTTTATTTTCTTTTGGTGTATGAGTGTTATGGTTATGGGTTTAAGATTGCAATTTTCTGTTTCATTTTGGTAGTTCCTTTCTTGTGTGTTTTTTGTCTCACGTCACACGTCACACTTCCTGTTGTTGTCCTTTTTCCTGCCTCTGAGATTGTCCCACCTGACCTGATTAGTTACAGTACATCTTACCTTCCCCACCTTCAGAATTTAAGGTGTTGTCCACACTAAAGACCTTTGAACATCAGTTGTGTTTTCTTGAGCTGAGCTTTGCATCTTACCCAGCAAAATGACAGCTTTTATTTTCCACTTGGGTCAATTCTTCTAAAGTTTTGCTTTCCAACAATAAAAAAATCTGGCCATCATCAAAATGTTCATTGTCGTCATATCGCATTGAAAAAATTCAGCATGGTGGACTGGATCATCCGGGTTTTATTTGATTAAAGGTTGAAACACGATAAAGACACTGACATTAAAGATAATGTATGGAGGACAATAATATCCAGATGTGTGTGTACAATCACAAATCAAGCTTTTACAGATGTAAACACTCAGTGAAAATTTCCAACTATGCAACAATTAGATGTACCATTTACTCTATTTTCTCTTGCTACTAAGTAAAATGAGCACAAGGTCCCCTATCACTTGATGTTGAGTCCATTTTTACACTACGGTGCTCTTTTCTTTTCTTTTTTATTAGATTTGCATATTTGTAAAATGTTTATTTGTAAACAGTTGCCCCTAATATGAATAGGCAAGTGTTTCAAAATATACATCCACATTTTTTTTGCATTGGCCTTGGTGTGTAAAGACCTTAACACAAATATTTTGCAAAATAATACTCTTGTCTAATATACTTTGTTTAACGACCAGGCTCGCCTAATGAAGGAGTTCCTCACCAAACACATTGAAGGTAATCTTTGCTGATTTATTTTCTTTGTATATAAGCATTCAGCCAATCTCACAGGGCTGCAGCAAATGCAATACTGCCCCAGAAGGAAAATGAAAGAAGGTGACACTGACTCCTGGTAACAATGTGAGAAATGTTGTTATTGCAATACTAATGGCATAAATGCTACAAGTTAAAAAGAACGGAAAACTCTTCTTAAGACAGAACGATAGTTCTGAAAATTATGGCCCATCCCTATAAGGTTGATGAGAACCAATTGGCGTAGAACATGTTTCTGGCCCTACAGATTAATTGGTGCACTTTAATGGAAGAGGTGGAACGTATCTACAGGGATTCAAGTGCACACCTTCTCATACACAGCCTATAGAAGCTTAACAGATGAGTGATACACGAGGAGAGGAATAAATTCCTCTGAATTAATGATTGTCATTTTTTACAGTTATTCTAACAAAGAGACGAAGCGGAATTATGCCGAATAGACAATTATCTTAGTTTCGGTTAAAAGATACGAACGCACTGAGCAGATTAAATCCCCATCCACTAAAACACACACACACACACACTCTTACTCGCTCAGTATTAATTCACTCTCAAGATCCAAATGAGAAGAGAAAAACCTCATTTGATCCATCTCAGCCCTTCACTCCACCCTCATATGGACATGGGCTATTCCGGCTGCTCTGATTATTGTTAATCTCATCATATGTCTCTTTCCGCTCAATAAACCCCCCCTCCTCCATCAGTGCTCTCCATTTTCACTCAAATCAAATTGTTACCGAACATAACCTGCCTGGGCCACGGTGTGCTGCTGCAGTAATGCAGTTTGTCATAATTAAGTGCCGAGCCTAATTAATTAAATGGTCAGAGGGCTAATCACTGCATTCTGCGGCCGCACTGCTGCATGATGGGAAAAAGGGAAGGTTGAGTAGAGACTGAGTGACGGATATAGCTATTGACGGCTTCAGGCTGACCAGCACTGACAAAGTTAATTGTGGAGGCATCTTTGTGTGTCTTCAAGGTTTAGGGCAGCGCGCACAAACATTCGAAGACACGTGCAATGGGCTGCAGTACGTCTATGCATGCAGACAAAAACACACACACACAAATGAATGCACATACACAAATAAACGCAAACAACACACAAACAAACACAGCACTCCTCTGCAGTCTGACCATCACATTATAGTTTTCATCGAGTTGCTTGAAAACACAGTGCGTATTGATTGAGTAAATGTGCTAATGAAAGTGATGCACAGAGACAGTTCATTAAAGTTGGGCTTGATTAAAAGAGAGAGAACCCAACAGTACACGCACACACACACACACACACACACACACACACACACACACACACACACACACACACACACACACACACACACACACACACACACACACACACACATACACACACACACACACACACACGCTTCACTGGTCTGACTCTTTGCATTTTTTAAATCTTAACTTATAAAATGGATTACTGTTGCGCTCAGAGTGTAAGAAGACAAAACTTGTAATGCAAACGTCCAGATTCATTTTTCTGAATTCTCAACATCACATGCAAAATAGATAAAGTCGTTCAGCAGCCTCAAAACTCGCAACAGCTGCAGACGAGTTAGCAACACAGACAGATCTTAACATGTCATTAAAAATCAAATAAGTCTACAGCTTTTATTAACATTAATGCGCATGTTAATTTTGCCCATGAGGAAAAGAGGAAACAAATCAAATCAGTTTGCATTTAATACATGTAATAATAAGTGCTAATATATTTAAAAAGAGATCATGCTGGTTACATTAAACTTATTCTGTCATTCTGTCTAACCATAAACCCAATCACAGTAGTCTTAAAAACTAATTATTCTGATTAACTCATTAAGACTTATCCAAATAAAACATCATGCGGTGATAGAACACATAGAACATTTGAATTGTGATTATACAATCTCAACAAAGATATTGTTTATGATGTGGCACCTGCATTAACCCAGTGAATCTTGCTTTACTTGTCTTTTGAGATAAATTTAATTCTTTGGGATAATTTTTGGATTTTCTGACTAAATCTGAACATTTTCCTCAAATGGAAGTATACTGCAAGTATTTGTGCTTGGGTCATCTCATAAAATGTTAAATGTACTGATCAATGGCATTGCAATCACAACTCTATGTGCATCTACAAGGACTTCTGAATGTGTTATTATTTTTGTATCTCTTTATTATTACATAAATTGTAACTATGGATCATGTTTAATGCAATTTGTGTTCTGGTGAATGAAAAAACTTGAGTTGACTCAGTTAGATTAAAAACAATAAACCTAATGTATTCAATTTAATTTTTGCAGATACAGTTAATATATCTACATTTCATTTATTTGCTTTTAGGTGTCCTGTCACTCAAGTTTTACATGGAATTTCCTTTTATTGGAGACTAATTGGTGGATTGCAGAAGGAAAAGCAGAAATCCTCACCCATGTATTTAATCAAGGTCAAAAATGTGATTTTCATCAGAGGGGGTCTTTAAAGTTGCAGCCAGGTGTAGGAGAGGTGACATAGCCAGTGCAAAATTAATGAGACAAAACATATCATCACTGGCCAATGGTTTTGGTAAATTCCAATACCAGTCAACCATATCAATATGGACAGATGTCGATATAGAGATGATCAATTGGCTCTATATCCTTTGAATGTGTAATGTGCAACATTAATTAGTCCCTTTCCCAGTTGTCAGAAACTCAAAGTTTGGGGCGCCAGCCTGAGCTTCCGACCCAAAGTGTCAGTATTCGACAATCAAGAAATTAGGGCTGTGAAATTAATCAAATTATGCAGATCAATTTTGGTTTTGGTTTCCATCAATCACACAAAACAACATACACACAAGAAAATACTATTATTTAACCACATTACATTTTGCAAGTATGCTTTGATTTTGTCTTGTCTTTGAATGCCATGCGCTCTTTGAGCCCACCTAAAAAATCCAACTCAGTCTCAGCTTATCCTGTCATTGCAGCAAGTTGTGTGTATGGCAGAAGGACATGAATACAGTTTGGGCAGCAAGAAAAGTAAAATAAATTTGGAAGTGTCCTGGTAAAAACATAAAGTAATTGCAAGATGTTTACAAAGTCAATGAGTAAATAATCATGATTATGATTTTTGCCATAGTTGAGTAGCCCTACAACAATATCTAAAGGCTGATTTGTACATTCGCTCTACAGACCCTGCTATGCAGCCTTGTGTGCACTGTGTGTACTTGTGCGCTGTTGTGACTGTGTTTCTCTGCAATTATACAGCCAAACACTAGTTTGCCATGGAGCTTCTATGCCACTACGGTGATCTACTTCTTTCTTCATGTAGTTGTTCCTATCTTTATCCATAATGGTGATTGAAATACAGTGTATCTTGTTGGACTTAATAAACAATGAACAACAGTTATTTTTGTTGAAAACACTGCAACAGAGGTTCTTTGTGCACTTGGTGACATCCAGACTGATAATTTCCATTCCATTCTGTTACATTCCAAACTTTCCATTCCATTCCAAGAGTCATAAAAAAACACGTTTGTGCGCTTCTTCAGTCAAACTCTCCTCAATTTGGTCCATTTTTGTCCCACAGCAGCAGGAGATGAAACGGAATGTGTTGGAGGAAATATAGCAAGAGGTCCAGTCACAGCTGCTGCGGTCTGCATTACTGCAATGGGTAGGGTGCATGGCTATGCATTATCTATGGTGTAGATCCAACACATATGTATAAATCCAGCTATAAACTGCACCTTTAAGGTCTGATATGAACATGCAATGACAGCAAAGCTTTTCTAATGTTTTAAAAGAGTATGATTTGGAGGTTTATGTATTTTTTCTGTCTTCTTAGAATGAATGTTTTGGGCATGGGTTTAAAGTATCATGTATTATTGTGGGACATTTTTAGCGTCATATTTATCGCATTCTGTGAGTTTCTGTGCTGTTTATCAGAGCTTGATTTCCTAATAACTGAGCTAACAATTGATCCAACATATGTCTCCTATACAATAAAAATAATAATAAGATGTTTGTCCACATTTTGCATGTTGTTGAAGTATTTTTTGCGTTCTGACTTCCCCCTACCCTCTCCCCTCTCCTTGCTGAGGGCATTGTGGGAGCAGTTAAGTGCTTGACCATGGAGGGGAAGTTGTCTTGGAGAATAGGAAGTGCTTGGCGCAGCAAGTCAGGGACTAAAACTTTGCTAAGTTTCTCTCCATCCATCCATCCCTCCTGCCTCCGTCTCTCACCCTCTTTCACTCTTATTTCTTCCCTTGAAATTTCTCTTAGGAGATTATCCAGGAGGGGTGGGAGGGGGCAGGGGAGAGGGCTTGTGTGGTGGAGGGGTGGGGCGGTCAACATGGGCGGCCAGGGAAAGCAAAGAAGCTGTGGTGCAGTGGTGAGGCTGCGAGCAGCAGGGGAACAGAGAGCGGCAAAGGGGGGGTGGGTAGGTGGGCGGATTGGCGTGAGGGCCTCGCCAATTGGCACTAACACTCCGTGACGACATCATAAGACTGAGCAAATGCC
>KV751399.1:1566498-1621589 GCA_001698575.1 Mola mola
AAGCTGTCTCCTTCTGAAGGGAGTTTCAGCTCAATGCCCCCACCGACCACCGCCCACCGCCCCTCGACATTTACCCATCCCTACTGAAACACACAGTCCAGCAGCAGTGACCAGGTAGTCTGACACGCTGTAAAAAGGCCTAAATTGATTACATGCACTCACACACAAAACACATTAATAGAAATGACAGTATTACCATATTGCCATTTTGCCAGACTTCAACTAAATCACATTGAGTGTGTGTATGTGTATGTGTTAGTTTGTAGACAAGCAGATCCAAAATAAGCTCTTCTTGCATCACTACATACCAGTGACTCTATTTAAACAGACATGAGAGCTTCCCAAAAATATAGCCAAATCCTCTGGTCCCCTCCTAGTGGCAGGCTGCAGTAACAATCATAATGATGGTCCCCCTCCAAAAAATGTGTGCAAGCCACAGAAATAAGGAAGACAAAAATAAAAAAAAAAAATCACACTATGTTTGTGTTTAAATGTGTTGGTTTTTTTTATTTTTGTTTGTTTTTTTTGGGGCGGGGGGATGACAGTTTTGGTCAGTTTTGGCCATTTTGGAAGATAAGGTATACATTTTGGAGAGTTCAGGAAAACTTTTTTTTAACAAGTAGCCTTCTAAGTAAGGCTATGTTTGCACACTCAAGACTTTGTGAGTACTTTAGGAAGCTGGGACATGTTAGTAACTGCATTATTGATAGTAAGATGTTTTTAAAGAGTAAATATTTGCAATTTGCATAATCCCATGGAAATTAACATTTTTTAAGCATTTGAAGATCATCACTAAAGTGTGTGGTATATCAAATGAATCAGCCAAAACATTACAACACCGCCCTGCCTAACTCAGATACCGTGTGATCATCTACAGTGCCTGCATAGAATAAAAATTAGTTTAATCTTTATTTTCCAAATCCTGTCCTAATACCTGAACTATACCCTGGAACTGCACACATGCTGAAAATGCAACTAAAGGAGAACAATTGAGTCAGTTCTGTTACATGTGATTTATTATGTTACTTCAGTTTTGGTTGAGGGAACAAAACATAGGACTACCAAATAAAAAAATTTAAAAAAAAATTACAAAGACACAAGGCGCTGGCCATAATCATGCTGTTCACTGTAACACTGCTAAAATTGATACAAACTTGAGGAAGCGGGGTGCATTAAGGGTGCATGAGGGAGGAGATGGAGAACAACATTAGAGAATTGGGACACCCTATGGTCTTGCACCCCCTAGCGAGAACACACACCTGAGGGGCACAGGGGCACAAGATTGGATATTAAGACAGAACCATAACATATAAGGTGGAGAATGATTTTTGTTTGTTACATGGTGTTTTCCATCAGTGACTCACAGGTCACTTTCATTAAAGGTCAGGCGATATAAGGCTGGGTCACTCAAAGAGTAAAGAGAGACAGACCTTATGTTATGAAGGGGTATGAGTTTTGCTAACAAGAAAGTACACGGGGCCTTACACAAAACGTTAGCATGCTGGCACATGTGGCATATACGAGTACTTGAACAAACAGCAATACAGCTCTGAAAAGGACATTTTATGAAAATATGACTTTGAATAAGTGAAGACACTTTGTAGTCTGATCAAAGTCATAAATATCTTTTCTTTTCTGATGAGGGATTACACTTGAAGTGTTGAAGTGTTTAAAGACTACCGGTCAGCTTTAATTCCAGGCTTCCTACTTTTCAAAACTTGCCATCAACATTACCCACAATACAGTTTGACAGCCTGTCAGATGTTTAGGAGTGTTATGCTAGTAGTGGCTAATGTGGCTGATAGAAATGAGGATCAGTCACTAAATCCAAAAGAACAGATCGTGTTTTATTTTCAAACAGACGCCACTGAGGTGACTTCGCAGAGCGCCCTCTGCTACCAAAAAAAGTTTTTAGGACCTGTAAACAGATTTGAACTGTAAAATCAAAGTTCTTCTTTAAAATGAGAATTAGCTTGAGGTAAAAGTAAGATAGTGACATAGAGGGTCTGTAAGAGGTATATGTATGTGTGTGTGTGTGTGCGTGCGTGCGTGTGTGAGTGAGTGAGTGAGTGTACACCAAGGCTTACTGAAGCCTTCACAAACAGGGTTTCCCCCTTCATGCGGGCTTTGGGGGTGGGGTGGAGGGATTGGAGGTGCTCTATGGAAAAGTGGAGAGATAAGAGAGGAATGAAAGGGATGTTTTCCTCTTGAGATAGAGGGGAAAATCTGTTCAAATCTTCCCTTGTTCGAGGAGATGGGAGAGGGATCAATACAGGCCTCTTTGGATGAGCTTCCACTCCAGCACTGGAAAAAAAAAAAACCCTCCGTCATCCTACATAATTCCCCCCTCTCCTCACCTTCTTTCACTTCTTTTCTTGTTCTTCTTCACCCTTGACTCCTCCTCCCTGTTTTGGTCCCTTGATCATTCCAAATATAACTTTTAAGCTAACAGCCCAGTCTGATGTGCTGTAAGGAGAGAACAAACCGAACACAGGAGGGTAGAAAAGAAACACACTGAGAATTAAGCTTTTAATTCTCAGAATTTTTAATCAAGAGCCGGTTTGTCACAGGGAGTCTCAGAGGAGGAGCAGAGACAGGTAGAGCAGGAGTGAGAGGTGGCACCATGATAAAAGTGGGGGGGCAGGTCTATCAAAGGTAAGGGAGGGTGGGATTTTGGGCACAGGGGAGCTCTAGAGCAAAGGGTATCACCTACCTGTGATAAATTAATCAATTCCCCACCGCTCACTCAAGTGAATTCATTAGCAGGTACAGGCCCAGCATCCTTGAGCTGTCAGACACTAATTAACGAGGAAAGGTGAGACAGAGTTGTGCTCCAAAATAAAACTCCACAGCTGGAGATAATTGACAAGTCAGACAGGGATGCTTTAATTTCTTTGTTTTGTCAGTGTCTTTGTCAACAGACAAAGACACTGACACTGTTGTAATTGCATTTTACATGGTCTGTTTATGGAATGTTGGCTTAACAATAAGGAGTGCGAGTAGTAGGGGCAGGCGAAATGCTGCTAGGAGCTCCTAAATCTAGATGTTGTTCTACCAGCATGTGAGCCATTTATTACACCTCTTGTTTTTATCTAAGTTGATAGTTGCATGTATAACCATTGACTGTATATAAAGAAGGACAACCTGAGAACTCCTCAAAAGTGACGCTTAATCATTTGCATTCCCCCCTGGTGGCTGGCCAGGGTACACATAATTACATGTTAAATTTTTCCCAAAAATGGTTTGTGTTATTTTTGTGTTATTTTAAGTAGTTGTCACCTTGATGTATGTTCAATTTTTCTGATCAGTTTGGTTTTAAAGGTACCCCCCGATGAAAATCATATTTTTGACCTCGTTATATAATCTTATGGTGTTTTTTATACATTACAACACGTATCATGACCAAAATAATCAGTCAGTGTCATGGCTGATGACTTCTGTCTTTTTTTCTGCAGTCCACCAATAACAGCTACAGTACCTAGCAACCTAGGGAACCAATGCAGATTACTTGCGAGGGTGGCGCTTAATGCTAAATGATGTAGAAATTCAGTTCCATTATTTTTCATATTGAGGATCTCTTATTTCCCTGACACAAATGTATTGGTATGTATTGTAATTGTTATTTTAAATATCTGAATTGATATCGGCCAAGAATTCCTGTATAAGTGCATCCTTAGTGGTGACATTTCAGTCATGCGAATGTGGTGCAATTTGATTAAGACTTAACTTTAGCAATAGACTTCTCCTAAGCAACTACATTCCAAATAATACGGTATGTGTCTGGTGTTATGGTAAATTGACTCAGAAGCAGAGCTGGAGACAGAAAAAGTTTTAACACATTTATTTTGAGATCTAGGTTTACACTCAATAGGTGTTCTGGAGATGCCGGTGGTTGTTAAACAGTTGCGTGGCTGGAGTATGGTTGAAGAGAGAGGGGCAGGCTGGCAGAGAACTGTGGGCACAAAAGAGCAGAATTAGAATCACGGATATAAATATTAGCAAGAACTCGAAAGTTATCTTTCCGTAGAAGGCTGGCCGCACTACAACTGAAGGAAGTTGTGCAATTTGGCAACAAGTGGGAATGTGAGCCGGGCTTAAGAGCAGAGCACTAATTATAGATGAAGCGCAGGTGAGTAGTACTGCCAGCAACCAGAGACTCCAGCCCCGACTCTCTCTCTGTGGAGACAAAAGTTAAAACAGCAGCAACAGCGGATATAAATCATTAAAAGTGGAAAGATAAAAAAATTAAAAGAAATGACCTGCAGATCACGGCAGGAACCGTGAAAATATGTGTTCTTTTGTTTAGATTATCTTTCTGGATCATAAAGCTGCATTAGAAGCAGTTCTTAATTTCTGCAGTAATTCCAAAATAAAGTGGAAAAAGTCTTGTCTGTATGTTGACAGAACCAAGGCATTGCTAACTTGCTAACTTAGTTGATCAGCTTACTAAAGTACAAAATGTATTTGGCACTGTGTACTACTGAAAATACTATTGTGTAGTTTGAATATTCCAGATGTGTAGTCACAAAAGTCACAAAAAATACCAAGAATTTTCTTTTAAATCTTCAGATCGGTGCCATAGCCAAACTTATTCGCTGCCTGCTTTTTTCTGCTGACCCCAGCAGATAGATTAATGAGCGTGGGATCTAAGGAATGTTAATTAATTTGATTACGGGCAGAGGGGAGGGTTCTATGCTTAGATGGAATGGGAAGTGGGGGTGTGTTTTTTTCAAGGGAGGGGGGCAGAGCGTTCTGCAGAAGATGAATAGGTTATCTGGCTTGAGCTGCTGGCAGGCCGGCTGTGCCTGGTCTTAATATATGGCATGTGCTGCCACATAGTCAATGCGCTTTTAATTCAGCTCGTACTACATACACACACACACACACACACACACACAGGGTGTTTATTACCTCTTTTACTAATGGAAATCTAATCATTACTCCACCTGCTTGTTCACACACATACACACACAGCTCTATAGTTTATTTATCATCGTGAATATGGGCCACAGAGGGTGTTTATGTGCTTATGAAGAGCAAAGCCAAACTAATTGTATTAACCAACCTAAAGAGAAGCTCATGTTTATGACCCTCAGATCAATCGGCCACCTCACTCACATTTTCCCTGGATTTCTCCTCGGTTTTCTTCTCCCAACCTCTGTCAGTCCACTTCACTATGTTTTGGTGCATCTCAATTATCCCTGCAAGTCTGTTGTCCAATTACCACCATCGTTATGATACTGTATATGATTGAAAAACACACCAGTAAAATGAGGATGAGCGAACAAACACGAGTTTACTGCTCCAGCCTGGCGATGCTGATATGAGACAGCAGTTACAGCCATTTGGGTTCTATTCTTCTGACATTTTCATTTCATATTTAATTGCACAGTTGATTATGGCACTTATGGTTTTATTTTGCATTTGCCTAATGGTTCTCTGGTGGTGTCTTGGTGACACTTTTTACTGTATTTAGTGCTAAATCAACCTAAAATTACTGTCACTTTCTATTTGGAACAGAATATCTAAAGAATGGATGTGTTAAAGGCTGGATGTGGCAGTGCACTCAAAGGTTGGTTCTTGTGTAGGATAGTCAATGTGAGTCAACAGAGTAGGAAAAAAAAGGAGCAGATCATTGCTCCAACTTGTGTTTACAGGTTTATAATCATCATTTAAAAAGTATTTCTCTGTTTATCCTGAACACCACCTCTTAAAGACAGCATCCACCTCATGTTCTTGGCCATTTCTGGTGTCATAGAGTAGTGGTAGCATGGCTAACCATGGAGGCCAGATAATAACAGTGGTCTTTTCTAAAGCAATTCACATTTAGCAAAATACTTAATAGATATAAATATAAAAATAAACAAGCAATTTTGTGTCTTCAATAATAGACATTTCAACATGAACCAAAAACAAAAAGAGATGAGTTTCTGTATATGTACCTGTCATTACGAAACACACTGACAACAATGGAAAACAAAACTTTTTTTCCACAGTGTTGCAGATGCATGGCTATATGTTTGAACCTGACACAGATTCCAAGCAACAAGAGGAGGAGCTACTTTCACAAGGTCTCCTACAAGTTGATGCATCAGAATGCATTTTGTTAAACTTCTTTCTGTCTTTTCCCTGTTGATTTCTCTTCATTCTGTCTTTTCTTCTTTTCCTTTTTTTTGTCATTCTAATGGCATTTAAAAAAAAAACATTTTCAGTTACTAACATAACCTGAGAAAAAAATACCATCATTATTATTAAGCATTTTTACACTGTGGTATGACGTCATAGTGTTAGTTTAGTAAAGGATATTCACTTCATCATGTCATATCCTTTTTTTGTATATCAGAGGTTTGTTTAATCTGACTTTCCATCTTGCCAGTAATTAATGACGTTCTCAAGCCTTCCCAGCACCAGTTAGGTAACAGGCAGATGGTTTTTCTCTTTTAGGAGCCCAACAGCCACTGACAACGCCATCACCGTGGAGACATTGCTGGGCAGGACAGCACTTGTCACAACGGGGGCCCGGCGTCCCAGACCGGGCGAGCTCACAGTCAGAGCTCATCTCACGGCGGCGTCTCCGGCAGTCAGCGGCAGTCAACAGCAGTCTACGAGAACAGACAGGTAGAGGAGAAGAGGAGATAGATGAGAGGAAAGAGGAGAGGACAGGTGGAGGGGGAGGGTGCAGAGCAGGGAGACAAAGGAGGCAGGGAAGGGGAGCTTTTAAAATATTTTCTCTTTGTCTTTTAATTGGCATTTTGTTGTGTTTGGGTGTTCATCATTCATAGGTACTGTACGTGCTTAGAGAAGGGATAGTGTCTATTGTGAAGCCCCATGCGGGGAACACATTAGCCTCCTCGCTGCTGTCCTGTCGCGAGAGAAGCACGCCGTGGTGACAGCTTCTGCTGTTTTATTAATAACTGCTCGTGGCTTTAAAGCAGATAAACACCTCGTCTACAGCATAGGCCATTAGCCTTTTGTTTCATATGGCTTTCTTCTTTACTCCATCTTTGAGCGAGGAGAGGTAAACAAATTCTTCTGACTGTCGTTGGCAGACAGAGGAAGACAGTTTTTCATGATGACAACTGATTGGACAATAATCCATATTTTTTTAAATTGTCAACAAATGGCTATGAAAAGACCAAAACAACAATTTGTTACTCAGTCTCTCAATGTTTTCTGATTCTTTGTCCCAAAACTTTAAAAATTGATCTTTCCTATTTTTGTTAAAAAGGTTCAGTGATTTCTTTTTAACAAGTGGCCCTCACACAGGACTGCTTTTGTGTGAGTCTAAGCTATAGTGAACAGGACACACAAACAAAAGAGATAACACAATTCTAAAATGTAAAATATGTGATATATTTGGATGATCACGTCTTATTTTTTGGCACAAAGTAGCTGTTAGTATCTGTGGTCGGTACACAAATTCCTGTTTGGCATCTTTGGGAAACAATGAAAACTCCTGCATGTTTCAATCTAAGCCCTAGTTATTGGTCTTTAAAGACCTAAACCTTCCCAATTTAGATATAATTTTGAAATGACTCGAGTACTGACTTCAGCCAGTATTACCATTTACCTTGAAAATGCTATACAATGCAATCGAAAATGAAAAGTCAAAATGTTGGAAATAAATCACTTTTTCCACGGCTAACTGCACTCAAAATATTATCGCAAGTGTTTAGTAACATAGAGTAGATGCCCACAGGGAAACACCTGCATGTTTTTGACTAAATAACTGTAAAGATGATGGATTTTTCAGCCTTTCATGTTTGTGCAGACTGTGTTTGCCTTACCTTTCTCTGCTTCCTGTCACTGACAGAGCAACCCTGTAATGACCAGTCAACAGGCAAAGGGGCACTCTTTTCTGAAGTTTTCGATAGACAGACAAATTTGTGAAGATTTATGTCAAAGTAATGTCTGGGTATTTAGCAGATTACCACAGCATGGAATAAATAACTTAAAAGGCACAAACCTTCTTGGTTCAGTTTAGGAATGACTCCAAACACCCGCCTCCTGGGTCAAAGTCGTGTGTGGCCCTCCACTACGCTTGTAACCACGCAATGTCGGCAGATGGCTTTACATTACAGGTACATTAAACCCCTTGTGTGTTTTTGTCCGATGTCAAAACATACTTTGTGTGTCTGGACAAGAATTAAAAGGCCATGACAAACCATCTGACATGTTATGGGAGACAATGGCCCTGGAGCAGGACAGACCACAAAAAGACTGGCAAAATATCAGTATTTACAAATATTGTTGATAAATTATGTGACAACATACATGGTAGTTGTAAAACATAAGCCTAGAGTGGTGCTTTTCACTGGGCACCAAATGAATTCATCAGCCTTTTAATTATTTGGTCTAAAAGAGCACACATGGCCAAAGATATGGCCCATCAAAAAAAAGCGACATTATGTTAATGAATATTGAAGAGAATGACCAAGGAGTGTGAATTGCTATTGAACTTGATTCCTGCAGAGGGCAATCTCAAGATAGCGGTTGTGAAGACGAAGAAATAAGAAGGGATGACTTCTTCAAAGAAAGAGATACGCCATGTGTAAGACACAATGTTTCCACTGAGCAAACTAGCTGTGCCATGAACTTGCCATTGAAGGAAATGGAGATAAGAGCCCTGAAACTGAATGGTGGCATATGATTACATTTTACATGCCGTCATACAAGCTTGTCTAGTAGAGCAAGAATTTGTTGACAATAAGGAAAGTATAGACATAACAGGCATCCATTCACAAAGTGATGGTGATCTTTAATAATAAGGGAGTCTGGTGGACAAACCCACACAAATGACATGAAACTGTGAGTAGCCATCACTTCTTGGGGGACAAGAAGACACTAAGTATGATGATATGTTTATCATTGTGTTACAGGCTCCCCTGCGTTTCTCTTTCACTGTTCCTGCTGTGTGCTTCTAATCAATGAGATAACACACACACACACACACACACACACACACACACACTGTGGGCCTGCGCCCTACATTAGCGCTCCACCACGTGTCTGCAGAACTTGCTCTAAACGCTCCGTAAGCACTTTATCAGAAACGCTTGTTCTTTCAGTCTTTTTCTGCTTTCTTGTTGTTTTGTTTCCCTCTCCCCCTCCCTCCCTCCCTCCCTCCCATCTTTTCTTTTTTTAAAAAGAAGAAACCTGCATTCTCGCACTCATTAAAAAAGAAAAGAGGAGAAAAACATCAAGCGATGGAAGCGAGGCACTCTCACTCTCACTCGCCTCTCTCCAACCTGCGGTCACATATAGCCGTCACAGCTCGGGCGGGCTGGGAGGGGCACGCTTGTTATCTAGATCAGACTTCCTCTGTTTTCTGCTATCAAGCCACCGCTTATAAAGACGATCAATAATGGATCAAATGAGGGGGATTTTTTGTTTTTTTTTTAATTCATAGCAGCTTTCTCCTTCATGCTCTTCCTCTCCTGCTCTCCACAGTGTGAGGACATCCACCAAGTCACAGGAAGTATGACCTGCTGCACAGATCCTACAACAACCTGATATGTTGCTTCACACGTATACTGCAAAATATTTTCTTTCATTCAAACTTTCCTCCATTTTATTTTAGGAGTTGTTTCCTTTAATCACTTTGCTCTCTTCCTTCCTTCATTTTTTATCACTGTCATTGTTTATCCACAAACTTTTCTTTCTTCACTCCTCCCTTCCTTCCCTTGTTTTTTGTTGTGCTTTCATATTTTCCTCTTCAATCTTTTATTTCTTCTATTTTTCCCTTCTTTGTCAGTCAGGAATAAGAGACTAAGGATTCTTACATCCTCTTTCTTTCCTCTTTGTGTCTCCCCTGCCACCTTTCCTCCATCATGTCTTCCATTTGTTACATTAATCCTGCAGTCTTTCATCAAATCTTTTTTTCACCAATCTTTCTATAGCCACCTTTATTTCCTTTCTTTATTCCTTCTTTTCTCCCCTTTATCTTGTTTTGTTTGCTTATTATCTTCCTAAGTCTTTCATCTCTTCTTTCCTACCTATCCTTTTCCATAGACATTTCCTTTCTTTCTCTCCATCGTGGCTTTCATTTGTGTCTTACATACAAATCTCTTTTTTGCTTACCGCCCCCCCTTTTTTCCCCTCTTTTGAGTTTGCCTCCATTATGCTTAATTTTATCACCTTCCTTCCCTCTGCCCTCTCTGATTTCCTACACTTCCTAACTGACTTAAAAACATGAAAGAGATTTGCTCTTGTCCGCGTTAAGTAAACTCACCTTTATTGTTTACTGTTCAAGAACTTGTTTCTGTGCATGACTGCAATGACAAGACGATGGTAAAACAATGAGCTGCAAGTGTGCTCGCCAGCTGTTTCAGTATAACAGAATATAACACTCTCACGTCATACCTCCTCTTTCTCATTCTTTCCTCCTCCCCCCACTTATCCCCTCCCCCGTCACTCTCATTCATAATTTATCCAGAGGCAGATTTTTTGCCAACACAATCTCAGCATGGTGGTGCAAACACTGTCTCCAGTTTCACTCGGGCTGCGTGCTGCGTGGCCACTTCCTCCTGCAACAGGAAGCAGGTGTCAATAAGTACAGGAAGTAGAAACCACCACCAGCCTCAGGTGAGTCTGTCCTTTGAGGTGTTAGATATCCCTTACTACTTATCCCTGTGAAACACACACACACACACACAGTACATAAACAGTGCTTTACTGTGCTTAGTGACAGCTTAGTGATAATGTTGGGTGATCCATTTTACTCATCTGTGGGTCTCATTTGATATTAACACAGATGGCTTTATATTGCAGGTACATTAAACCCTTGTGTGTTTTTGTCCAATGTCAAAACATACTTTGTGTGTCTGGACAAGATGTAAAGGGCCATGAAAAACATCTGACAAGTTGTGGGAGACAGTGGGCTGAGGCAGACAATCCATCCTCCCCTTCACCTTGGAGACCTGTAAGCAGGTCAGACCACACAAAGACTGGCAAAAAATCTGTATTTACAAATATGGTTGATAAAATATGTTAGAACATACACGTTAGTTGTAAAACATAAGCCAAGAATATTTATGGTCGCCGGACCATAGACCAATTTATAAAAATCGGAAACCACCTATACTTATTTGGTGCTATTCACTGGGAACCAAATGGATTTTTCAGCCTTTCAAATATTTGGGTTCATAGAGCACACATGGCCAAAGATATGGCCCCATGAATGACCAGAACTGGCCCGTGGAGAAACTCTGACAAGACATACCCATCTCCCATCAATAAAAGGCTTCATTATGTTAATGAATACTTGAAAGAATGACCAAGGAGTGTCAATTGCTATTGAACTTGATTCCTGCAGAGGGCACTCTCAAGACAGCGGTTATGAAGACGAAGAAATAAGAAGGGATGAGTGCTTCAAAGAAAGAGATACGCCATGTGTAAGACACAGTGTTTCCACTGAGCACGCTAGCTGTGCCATGAACTTGCCATTGAAGAAAATGGAGATAAGAGTCCTGAAACTGAATGGTGGCATATGATTACATTTTACATGCCGTCATACAAGCTTGTCTAGTAGCGTAAGAGGAAGTATTGAGGAATGAGGTATATTGTTTTTTTTGTTTTGTTTTTTTTAAGCATTTGTTGACAATAAGGAAAGTATAGACATAACAGGCATCCATTCACCAACTGATGGCGATCTTTAATAATAAAAGAGTCTGGTGGACTCTAAACATGGTGAGTTATCCAGGGAATAGTGAAGGCTAAAGGCAGTAGCATTAGCATAGCATATACAAGCTGGCCTACTGTTGTCCTGACTGCCATCTTCTTTCTGCAGAACGATGTGATGTCATAAGACCATAAAAAGACCCAAATGGAATATCATGTAGTGTAGTATCACTCTGCGATCCAGCTAATACATTACACTGTCACTCATAACATCATTTATTTTGTTCCTCAGCTGGACTTTTGACTTTTCTTGCCTTTACTGTCAATTCTTAAACACATTGGCAATCTGATTTGGTATCAAAAAATTTGCTATCTTTCAACTGAATTCAAATGCCATTTAAAGAAAATAATAATTTTATTGTTCCAATTTGGTGCAGTGGTTAGCACTGTCGCCTCACAGCAAGAAGGTCCTGGGTTCGATTCTGGGTCAGGACGTTTCTGTGTGGAGTTTGCATGTTCTCCCTGTGTCTGCGTGGGTTTTCTCCGGGTACTCCGGCTTCCTCCCACATTCCAAAAACATGCAAATCTGGGGGTAGGTTAATTGGTCACTCTAAATTGCCCGTAGGTGTGAATGTGAGTGTGGATGGTTGTTTGTCTCTATATGTCAGCCCTGCGATGAACTGGCGACTCATCCAGGGTGTACCCCGCCTTCGCCCCAAGATGCTGAGATAGGCTCCAGCCCCCCCCGCGACCCCTAACGGGATAAGCGGTAGAAAATGAATGAATGAATGAATAATTTTATTGGAAAATTGATGTTTTTTTGTACTACAATTCAAATAAATTTAACTTATATATATTTTGTTAATTCTTATTTGTGTTTTATGTTTTAAGAGGTTTTTTTTTGGTCTTTTTGGCACAAATCTAATTCCATACACCTATGGTCATGAGCTCTGGGGAGTGACCAAAAGGAGTTTCTTCCACAGGGAGGCTGGACTCAGCCTTAGAGATAGGGTAAGGAGCTGGGGCGTTTGGGAGGAGCTCAGAGAAATCCACCATTCTACCATGTCACTCGGAGCCAGCTGTGGTGGTTCAGGAATCTGGTTAGGGTGCCTCCCAGAGGTCTACCAGAGGAGGTATGCCCATTCAAGAGGAGACCACTGGGCAGACCCTGAACACTCTTGGGAGAGTACATCTCTTGGCTGGCTTTGGAATGCCTTGGTATCCTCCTGGAGGAATTAGTGGAAGTGAAAGAGGAGAGAAGACTGTCTGGGGCTGTCCCAAGAAAAGGAAGAAAAGTACAAAGAATATTCAGTATTATATATGTTGAGATTTTTCCTAATATTAGTATACAGTTGCTGATTCAGGAAATCTAACACATTTGGCTGAAAATAAGCCAAGATTCTAAAAATAACAGTATACGCAGCAGGATGTACTAGTGCACAGCTGATGTCAGGCTGTGTGTCTCCACAGAGGCACCGGCTCAGGTAAGACTTTTGTCCTCGGTGTTAAATATCACTTACCTGTGAGTTCACCTGTGCAACTGAACAGAAATCGATCGCTTCCTTGAACAACACAGTTAACTCTGAGTGTCATCAGGATGAATAGCGAGACCTTGCTTGTGATACAATTGGATCTGTATTATTCTTACACCACTGATGACTGTTATCTGATATAGTGAGAGTTTATAGATACATTTAAGCATTAATATAGAAACAATCTATTGTAACCGCATAACATTACCTTAATGTTAATCACTCAAAAACTGATCATCTTCATTTTACTGACCTGCAGGCAGGACTGACAACCCTGTTTGAAATAAAAATAGACAGATGGTTATTCATAGCAGAAGAAAGTACTAAAAACATCCATGTTCTAGACCTTCACATTATGGCTGAACTATTCATGTGTGTGAAACTGGGATCGTTCCATTCTGGCTATATGGGTGTTAGGTTTGGTTTCTATATAGCCTATGGAGATTAATGTCAACATATTTGATACTGGTGAATAATTGGAAATAACTGTGCTTTTAATTAATTTTTGAGGTGTATATCAATAAGTAATCTCAGTAGAAATTACACAATTTTTGTGTCACCATCAAAACAAATACACCCCGGGGATGTATTTTTTTAACTCCATAACTACACTTTTTATCAAGTGGTTTTAACAACGTAACGCACAGCCTTCAGCCATTTCACTGAGGGAAGGGTGGCAGGGGTGGCAGAAGGGAAACGATGTTGAAAGTGGAGGTACTCATCCACAAAGTGAGGGATATGGTCTTTAATCTAACCACCACAGGCTTTTCAAATAATTAGTTAAAAAAAAAAAAAAAAAAAAAGGACGCAAAATACAGAAGTACCTGTGATATTTTAGCACTTGATAGTTCAATAAAAAGGAAACAGAAAAAGATAATCAGTGATACTCCTCCTTGTTTAGTGGGAGTACCATGTCAGGCCAGCAGGTGAGTGAGCTTCGATGGAGGCGTTCACGCGTAGAAGAGAGGAAGGGGACACAAATGTGCTGAATTGTTTAAATTACAGCTGTGGTTTTTGTTATTTTTGGTGATAAAATTAGTATTAACAGAGCATAAATAATGAATGTTTCTTACCACCATAAAATCTCATAACTTTTAGAAAATGATCAAAATTCAAGTAGATTTCTGTTTTGGCTCTAGTGAAAGCTATCAACCAAACATTTAACAGTAAAGTCTGTATGCCCTTAGTGTGTTTTTCCAGAAATTGTAAATTTTGCACGGCAACATCATCACAGCTCCCCGACAGACACACAGAGCTCAGAAACAGAGTGTTACTTTGATTTATTTATAATGGGATGGTTTCATTCTTAACAGTTAATTGGACAACAACTCCCTGTTTCCCTTTGACTTCCTCAACCCTGACAGGGAAGTGTGTGCAACAGCTGATCCATGCAACAATGTTTAACTAAGATGGAGTTCTAGCACCATGTACGCTCCTCTGTGGCTGTAGGCGCTCCAGAGCAACAGCATGCTGTGCAAACACGTCCACATCCCTGAGAGGGTTGTTAGAGAGTGGATTCAATTATAGACAAAAGTGGGCTGCAGAGACATTATCATGGGGAGCTTTCACCTCTTAATGAGACACAGGAGTCCTTGGTTTTGCTTATAGTAGAGAGCAGCCAGTTGATATAACACAGAGAATAAACATGGATATAACTGCACATTCTTTTGATTTCTCCATTTTATTTGATTTTGTAGGTCAGATTTTTACATATCCACTTAATTGAAAATCTGATCATCTGATATAAAATCCAAAGGCTGTATTTATCACTCTCAGCCAAACATACTGCAGTACTGAATCTGCACCATCAATGTTCTTATCTAAAATGTAAGAAGAGTAGACCAACTGTAAGAGGACTCTTTGTGGTTTGTTGGCAGCATTGAATTCCTGCTCCAGCCATTGATTAAACCCTTAAAAACTAATTTCAGTTTTTTACAATGACATATTTTGATTTTTTTTTTCCACAAAAATCCATTTGTGTTCTTAAAACATCTTGGATGTACAGTTATTCTACACTTTTACCTCATCTAGGTTCTGGGGATCTATGACTGTTTTAATTTAGCCCTGTCTCTGCTC
The DNA here is from genome assembly GCA_001698575.1 of Mola mola. NCBI lineage: Eukaryota > Metazoa > Chordata > Actinopteri > Tetraodontiformes > Molidae > Mola > Mola mola. Next base: position 1,581,726 of record KV751399.1, read on the forward strand.
ATGGCTCTGCCCCTTGACTGTAGACAGATTCTTCCAATTTTTACAGTAGTCTACCGCACACTGCAAAATGGAAAGTTCTAACATTGAAGTAATTTAGCCATACATGTTTGAACCATCCACAGATTATCAGGAAGAAGAGGTACTTGTACAAGGTCGCCCACAAGTTGATTCATCAGAATAAGTTCCATTTCTAAAACATTAAGTCCCACTCCTGCAGGTCATCAGAATTGTTTCCTTGGATTTTCAGCATACAGGACCTTGGCTTGTTTTTGGAGACTGTCATTGGTGGACTGCCAAATGAAAACACAAATGCTCAGTAATGACGTTCACTGCTTATTGCAGTTTTGATGTGTGTCGTAGCACAAAACACAACAGGGACATGTAAACAAGGTCAAACTTGGGATTCTCATGGGAGGCGGTCTTTGAATAAATATAACACACATTTTTAAACTCTTTTAAAATCTAATTTTTCCACCTGTATAATTGCAATTAAGGTTCGCAAGGGACTTTGGCTCCTTATTAGTATAAAAGGCACTTTGGGAAATACTGACAACATTTGATATTTAGGGTCGTACATGAAAATTTTCCATACTTAACTCAGTGATTGTCACAAAATATGGCCAATTCAATCCATATTTTCAAGTCAATTTCGGGTGATTACCTTTAGTGATACTGACATGAAAGGTCACAAAAAAAAAAAGTGTCCTCTGAACCATTATGTTCAAGTTTGGCAAGATATCTCACTTTGGATTAGATCACGTGGTTGGGGCAAAAAGCAAAGGAAAACTCCCCGATTTGCTCTCCTGGAGAGAGTAATCCCAACATGGAGAACAGATTTATAACCCTTCCTCTGACTGAGGCCACCTGTCTTAAAAATAAAGTGAAACGAGACTTCAAACTGACAGACCTTAAATGACCCAGTCTCTGCTTCCCCAGTATCCCTTTCTATGGTCATGGTGGGATTCCCAAGAGACAGTTTTCCATGAGCAGGAGGGGATGATTTCCACATCTCTCACCCGTAAAGAGACAAGAGGGAAAGGCAGCTGTCTCAGCAACTGCTGCCCCTGGTGAAAATCAAAATATCAATAAGCTCTTATAGCATTAAGGAAAATGCCTAAATCTGACACTTTCTCTCCATCCATCCCTTCCTCTCTCCCTTTGCCAATATCACTTTACTACTTACACTTGGCATAGGCCCACTGGAGAGTTTTACATGTACATTAAGACAGGCTTTCTGCCTCTACTTGTCTTCCTCTGCCTCTTCCCGCTCTCCACTATATCTATTAAAGTAAATATACACTGGGTGGGCGGTCACACACAGTCCACCCTTATTCATTTTCATTTTGGAGCAGGTGATTGACAGCACTTGAGCTACTATCGTAGTTAAGAAGGAGACTGCAAAATAGGGCAGCCCTGCCAGTCAAATATGTAACAGAAAATAACAGGAAAACAATAGGCCTGGTTGCTCCATGAGAACAAGGTGGGAGTTCATCATGTTCAGAAAATCCATGACTATAAAAGCACCACCCAACCTCGTGAAAAAGTGCCCTGCCAAGGGAAAAAGGATGAAGATATGATACACATAAAAGGGCTGGGAAAAGTGGCCCGAATAAGCAAAATGAGATATCACAGAGCAAGAGGAGGTTTAAGCAGGGAAAAAGGTGTGGAAGGTAAGAATGGCCTAGGGCAGGAAGTTGATAAAGGGAGAGGAAGAGAGGTATGAAGGACCGAGAAAGAGAGAGGGAGGGAGGTGGTAAAGCTGAATGATTGCTCTGTGAGAATTATTATTGATGATTCAGGCAGTGTGAATTATTAATGGAGAACGAAAAGCATCTTTGAACTTGGCTCTGACATTCAATACTGACAGAGATCAATGAGCTGGCATTGGACATGAAGAGGAGGAATGAAGGGAGGTAGTAGAGAAGGGAGAAAGGAATGTTTGGACAGTCTTTCAGATAGGGACTTGTCAGAAAGGCTTAGGAAGAAGGAAGGATGACAAGAGCATCAACTGCGAGGTGTCATGTGACAGTGTTAAAGGTGATTGGCCATGACATTGCCTTGGTTCCTCCTAAGACACAGGAAATAGAGAATCAGTTACTTAAACCCCAATCCCCACTTCTTGGGCACTGTCTTGTCTTTCTAGCTTGCCTGCTATGTATGTGTTTGCAAATGTGCGTTAGAATGTGTGACCTGGCATCATAGAGCAAGGTTTCTCTCATGAAGTTCAATAGAGATAATCTTGATGCTCGGTCCTCACCTTTTCGTCCTCTACAATCTAATATCATGTATTGTACCCAACTCCATTGACACACTGAATAACATTGCACTACATGAAACAACTTTTTTTAAAAACTATTTTCCATCACCCAAACTTAATTGTAAGCTATAACTTAGGTTTTAAATCCTAAGAGGTTGTATAATGTGGCCAAAGTGGATTCAAAAGTGCTCACCAAAACAACACACATATCCCTCAGTGCTGCTTTTTTCCACTCCCAAGAGAAAGGAGAGGACCATTTATTTTCTCAACAGCCCCTTCTCATTCCTAGCTTCTCAGATATCTACATTTTGTGACAGTTTCTCACATCATTTTTACTCAAAAAGGTATACTTGTTGGCTAAAGAAGGACATATGAGGGTTTAATGTTCCTGCAATGTAAAGCTGTCCGCATGAGTTTCGAATATACATAAACAGACAATGTACTGTCGTACGATTTACTAGAAGAACGTACTAGAGGACTTACAAGAGGGGTACAGGTCAGGATGACCCAAGAAACCGGCTTGAAACCAAAGGTCAAAGACAATTTCCTAAACCTAACCATGTAAATTGTGTGCTTAAAATTGGCTAAATGTCACTGATATTTTAGAGCCTAAATTTAACCAGAGTAGCATAGACCTTTTGCACTGGGGTAAGACATGCACCGAGCAAGCCTTTGTGCAATACCCAGAGCTGCTAAAGGTAAGACTTAATGTGATGGGTGCACATTGCTAAAGGGCCTATTGTGTGTCAGGAAATAATTAGACTGTCATCTGATGATGCAAAAGTGTAGCTTACACATCTGGATAAGATGCAAGGAATGCATGATTAAACACTGGTATGTGACCTTTATGGTCTCTTTTGATGTGACAGGGAAACTGCACGATTGCCTGTCTATGTCGTTCCTGACCGAATTGATCTGCTCTTCGCAGCTTGATGCAGCTTCCGCAAAATTTTTATTAGGTTGATATTTTTTATTAATCAAACTGGAGATGTGCTTAATAAACATGTGGCGCTGTGCTAGGTGGCATCAGAAGTATTGTTTGGAATAACTGCGATCAGCCAGTGACCACATTACAGCTGGAATACTCCATAGCTGTGAATAATAGAAATGAGTAGTTAACAAAGCAGGGAAGTCCAACCACACTGTCACCCTAACATTAGAAAAAAAATATTGTTTTGTAACATTCTGTAGGGCCATTTTAAGTAATGTGTTCTCTTTGGACTTGTGAAGTTGTAGCTTATTTTTACCCATCATCACCAACATCTTTTCTGCTGAAACTTAATACATCCAGACTAAAGTAGCATTCTTTATTACAGACCTACTTTTCATCATTAAAGACCTCTTCCAAAGAAATTTACAATTTTTTACCTCTGCTAAAAATTTAGTGCTTTCGCTCTGCAATCCACAGATGACAGTCTCTAAAAATTAAATTCTGTGAGCCCAGTTCTGCTTTGTAGAAACCTTAAGTAGCCAATTCTGACAACTTGTAGGAGGAGCTTCTTAATGTCGTAGAAATGACTATTGCCAACGCATTAACTTATCATTTCGATGCGTCAACTTGACCTTGTAAAAGCAGATGTTCCTCCTCTACCTGGGAATCTGTATCTGGTTCTAATATGTATATCTGAATTATTCAAATGTCAGAACTTGACTTTGTGTTGCGTAGAGTAGATAAGTTCAAATGTCAGAACACGAGAGAGCAGGTAAGCTCTACTTACTCCAGCTACAGGCAAGGGGAAGCAGTGAACAGTGACTAAAGTAGCAGGGGCTAAAGAAGCATACTCATAGATCCCCCCAACCTAGATGTTGCAAAGGAAGAGAATTACGTCAAAGCCAAAGGGATTTTTCTCACCAAAAAAATAAATAAATAAAAAAGTGTAATTTCACATGAGGGAACTTTGTTTTTTTTACCAAAGGATTCAATTTAAAGGATTTAATCAATGGCTGGAGCATGATTTTAATAAAATTCAGCAGTCGCAACCCCGCTACTGAAATATCCGCTCACTCCACTTGTGTTTTAGTTTTCTGGGATTTTTTCATTAATTTAATTATGCATGTAAAAATGTCTCTGGGTATATTAAAAGTAAAATGCTTATAAAAGATTAATATCACCTCTCATTTTTATACATTTACTGTACAGTTTAGAAAAACCTGTGTGTGTGTGTGTGTGTGTGTGTGTGTGTAGGGGTCAGCTGGTCACACAGGACAAGACTGATCCTAAGGGACAGACTGCCAGGGCCACTCAGCTGCTCCCCAGAACACAAACACACACACACATCCCACTGGTGTGGACTGACATGACTTGTTCGTTGGCGGGGCTGACACTAAAAGGGGACAGAGCTCAGTTCCTATTGTTACGGTAACAGTCTGATGGGGAGACAGACAAGCTCCAGCCGACAAACCTGATCATGTACATGAAGTAGTGGTGGAGTTTCTCTGTGACAATCAGTGTCATGCAACAAACATTCACTTTCTCTTACTGTCACACACATACACACTCTAGTTCAGACAGTTGGTATGACTGGAATTTCAATTTTGTGTCTTTGTTTGTGTTTGTGTGTTTATGGTTAATTCTGATAGCCATATTCATTCATTTCTGAGGTCAGATCATGTGTTGTAAGTAATCACAAAGTGTAGCATGCAAAAAGGCATGCACACATTTGAATACTGGCCAAGACTGTAAATCAGGTGAAGATATCTCAAGCACACAAAGTGTTTATAAACAGGGACATTATTATTTCTGTTTTTGTTTCCTTTGTTTTGGTCCTGTCGACCCTATTTTAGGTAAAGTTTAAACACTTGGGTAGCGATAACAAAGGCCAATGGAATTTTAAACCAAGCTAAATCTGCATTCATCCTTCCAGTCAAAAATTAAGAAGCCAATGGAGAAGTATGACAGAACATATCAATACTGCTTCCACAGTAACTTCTCACTGATGTATCTTCTGAGAATATCAAACAAACCACCTCTATCACAGTCTGTTCTTTAAATGTAAGCTAAAGAAAGAAATCAAAGCACTTCCTATAAAAGGAATTGGAGAACTTTTCATACCAAACCTATACAACTTCTTTATTTAATATCAAGTTTTCTGTGAATGTTGAAGACTGCAACCCCAGTTACTGTTTCTGAATATTAAGGACTCTATAGTAACATTGAGTTTTGATATGAGCCTTTATAATTTTGTTGTTTTGTTGTTTTTTTATTCGTCACTTTTTAGTTTGAAGACTTTGTAGTTTTGTACTGGCTTTGTAGAAAGTCTCACTCGATTAGTTTTTAATGACTCAAGAACTGAGATAATCAAATGAAACATGATGGATGGAGTTGATAGACTATCTGGATTTGAGGGTGAATCAGTCTGTCCATGATGTACTCATATCATTGTGGCAAACTTAAAAATGTGCTTAGCTACCTCCAAATTCACCTTCTTTACATTGTTCTTTATAAATTAGAATACTACTTGATATCCCAGTGAAAATTAATCTTACGCATTTTAACCCCTTCAGTATTGTAGTGGGCTCCGACAAAGACTGATTTTGACTCAGACAGGTTCCCAGAATATTTGTGCCATCTGGCCAGGGATTCAAACTGGAAACCTTCAGACTGCTATCTCATGTTTTTAACCTCTGGAATACCTACTGCTCAGGTTGCCCACATATCATCTCTAGCAGCCACACTAATGAAGCAGGCTAAAATCATCCTTGTCCCCTGTCTCCCCCCCTCACCCTGCTGTCTGTCACCTCTGAGCTTTAACACAAAGGGACATGTACGGTTGACCTGGCACTAAGGCACTAACAGACTGTCGGGGCCCTTTACAGCCAGTAAAGAGAGACGGGCTATTAACCACCACCACCACCACCCCCTTCCCCTCTCACCTTTATGCCCCTGTCACTCTTCCCCTTTCTGCCCTGTCTTCACTCCAGCATCACTAGCTGGAATTAGCTGGGGGGGGTTGATGGGATGTCGGCTGGGGGAGAAAGAGGGGTTAAGAGCGGGATCAGTGGCTTTTCTGTGACATGTCACCCTGGAGGTTTTATAGGCATGTACAGCAGCAATGATCACTCTGCCTTCAAGTACTCTGTCATTGGATTGATACAGACGGTGATACAGGAGGGCAGACATGTTGTCTGTGAAGATACTTGATGCCTTTAGTGATGAAAACCACAAACTCATGATACGTTGTGCAGAGTGTTGATGAGCACTGGAAAGTTGTGATTTAAATTGCAAAAGACTAATTTTCAAACAGAAAACATACAGTATGTTTTTTTGTTTCACATTCTCGGTCACTTCAAGGGCTGCACTCGTCACACCAGTACGGTTATATAGATTCTTTCTACCAAACTCATTTACAACTTTATTGTCTAAATATTTTTTCTTGTCCCTTCCCTTCCATAAAATGTGCACGCTCACGAACTGTACACTCACAGACAATACTCTCTATTAAGAGTATTGACAGGCCAATGAGTCTTTCCTGTTCCATGCTGCTCCTTAAATAGGTCTTAATGATCTTCAGTTTGAAAAAAGCACTCTATGATGGCAACAGCTTTTGGTAGGGTGAGATTCAGTGATACACTGAGCTGAGCTGCACAGAATATTGGCTAGATCATTCACAGTAAATTGTTTTGCTATTTCTTAATGCAGTCAGTTGGTCTGGTAAACTAAGGGATAAATCTCTGCTGCAGTGCTCTGTGAGGTTTCTCTGCGTCCTGATGAAGTGCACCATCCTCCACACTGGTCAGTGTGTCAGGTTGGGTAGCCTGAAACAGGTTGTTGGTTTAACGCATAGTGGTGAAATTCTGTGAAAGCTGTCTGACATCGATGTCCAGGCTAGCGCTGAACATATTAACTCTCACCAAGACTCTATTCTTCACACAATTCATCAAAGTGGGGTTTCATTGTTCTCTTGCGTACTTCCAGAAATTCACACCAATCCAGTTTTAGAATATATCAATAAAACAAGAGCATAATCATAACTATCATATCTATTTCTCGCAGCAAATGAAAATGACTTCAATCTATAGATGGCATACTTGGGTTCATTCATGAGGCTTAAGTGGGATCATACCCCCTATAATATATGGTGAAAACACCAAATGACAGAACAGCTCGGCAATGATGAGGAAGTTATAGGCCAGCATAAGCTAGCACTGCCATTAGCACCCGACATATCCTATCCTATAAAGTACAGATTCAGGCTGGATGCAGAGCCAATGAAAAGTCGATATTGTTTAGTCAGAAAACTGGGTTGATACACATAGGCAGTCAGAACGTGCAAAAGTATCTAAAACGACAGACTAAACACTCAGGTCAAAAATACACAAACTTGTCGGGCATGAGGAACAAACAAATGCTAGGAATTGTTGGAGCGATGTCACAAGGGAACAAGATGATCTGGCATAAGAGGGTGAGGCAAGATTACAAAAGAGGCACAGGTGCGTGAGACACAGGGCTGGAAACACTTGACAGGAGACAAGGATGAGACAAAGACACTTTTAAAATAAAACCAGAAGCAGAACTAACTAGACAAAGAGATGACCAACAAATGCATCCTGACACAACACAAAAAAACAAGTTTGCTCTTGTTCTACTTTGGTTTCTATCACCCTCCTTCATCCCCTTTTTTGTCCACTCCATCAACAGCATTCTTTTTCTTCTGGAGTAGTGAATACAGGGAACATTTCTGGTTTTGCAGTTCCTTTTATGTCGTCAATTGAACGTAGACTTTTCTGGACAAAACCTTGCACAGTGACAGAGAGAAGAGAAAGGAATACATATAGGAAACTTATCAAGAGTGTAATCTATATTTGTATAATTGCTCATTCTAAACAGAGGAGCTTTACATTTCTGTTTTGGAGAAAGAGATACATAGGGAAATCAACAATCCCATGTGTTATTTCTAAACTGTACGGGGTAAATAGTCATTTGTTGTTTTGTTGATGTGTGAAAGAGAATCCCCAAGCTCACATAATGGTGCACATGAATGTCAGAGGTGTTTCCCAAATCATATTTTCATGTCCAAAACCATTTTGTTCCACTATATCTGAAGCAAAATTAGCTAGCTGTGGCAGATGATATATAATTGTGGCTTCATGATATTTTTTCTTATGTGAATTCTTCAACATTTTTAGAGGTGGAAATAATCTTAAAATGCCATTTGCAGTAACACCGCATCTGCAGTCCTACAGAATAATCTTAAATGATTGCATTTAATAAAGATTTATCTTTTGAATTTTTGCTAAAATCACTAAGTAGCTATCAATGCTTTCACAATAAACAATCCAGACTAGAGGCAACCTGTTCAGATGGTATCACCTTTCAAAGAAGCCTAAATGAACGAAACCAAATAGGACAATAAACAGAAATCTTCGAACCAAACCATACGGGTCAGAATTTCAAAGCACATGCTGCACATGTGAGCTGCTGTGAGACCCTCTATAAAAATGTTGTGTCTCCGATTTATTCAGCTTTAGTGACACCCATCTGTATATACAGTCAAACAAATTATTGATTTTGGACCCATCCTTATTTTTCAGCTGAGAGCAACATTGAACCTGTGCAATAGTTTAATAATATACATCATGTTTACCCATCATCATCGCATGTTATACATGTTTTGGAGTCTTGTTGCCACCGCTCCCACGCTCTTTGTTTGACTAACTGCCCCCAGTTGAGGAGAGACAAATCGCTCCTTGTTTGGAGGCAATTCTCCACATGCATCATTTGGCCTGTTCATGAATTCTTCGCTAAGAGGATCCCTTCTCTCCTTCTCTCTCTCTCTCTCTCTCTCTCTCTCTCTCTCTCTCTCTCACACACACACACACACACACACACACACACACACAGACGGAACAATCATGAGAAGGGACTCAGCGGGGCAAACAGGGAGCTCAGACAACGATGGAGAGTGGCAGAGGAGTCCCCATAAAGCCAAGGTTAATTCCTCTGCTTCTCCATCCGTCACTGAGCAGCTGAGGAGGGAGGAGGGGTGATGGACCACTTTCAACCAAATATATATGTGTGAGGAACGAAAAGGGTTGGTGTAAAGAAATACAGTTGAGAGAGAGGGATTGGGGTAGTGGGTCTGCATTGCCCCATTGTCTCCCCAAGCACCCATAAAGGGCATAAGAGGCAAGGGATCATAAGGCTCATTTACCAGGAGTTATGGCTGCCAGCAGTAGGCACGTCGGAGCAGGCGGGCTGGACTGATAACAGCCGAGAGTGTAGTTGTCACAGTAACTGGCAGGTGCAAATGCCAGCCGGGTCAGGAGAGAACCTGGATGGACAGCAGCCAAGACGACACAGTGCTGTCTGAGAGCGCAGAGGAGATGTAGCTGTCAGTGACGAGCAGTGGTCAGCAGGGCGAGGGAACAGTGGTTAGCAATCCCCAGCGACAGGACGTGATGATGATGATGGCAGATGGAGAGAAGAGCGTTGTCAACCGTTCAAGCTGCATATTTATGAAAGGTGTCGAGATTTAGTCACTGTTCAGACTTTAAAGGGGACATTCACCCCAACATCAAACGTGCATATTTCTCCTCTCCTGTGGTGTTGTTTATCCACGTAATTTTTGGTGTGAGTTGCTCAGGTTTGGAGATTTCAGATGTACAGATGTCTGCCTTCTCTCCAGTATAATGGAACTAGATGTCTCTCTCCAGGAATCAAGATCCAGTTACTCGAAATAATCCACAGACCTTGAACTATTGTCTTTCTGTATTACAGCACAGACGGAAGTGTCGATTGTGATCATGACAGGACAGGATATAAACATTAATAGTGTCCCTCTTGGATGAGCTTAAGCATGCTTAGTTAGCCAGCCACTCCTCCATATATGGTCTGTACACTTCCTCCTAGTACAGAAAGATAATTACATAAAGTTTAGAGCCAAAGTTTCCTCAGAGGATAATATGTGAAAAAATGCAGCACTAAACTGTGACACGGAATAAAGCAGAATCATCAGGTGATAAAGCTGAACCTGACTAATGACAAAATAGCGTACATAAACCTCTAGGGACTTTCCCAAATGAGCAGATTAGCTTTCTTGAGTATTAATTTTTTGAAAAAAAATGACTTTGACTGCGCTTCCTGTATTGCAACAGTCCGTGTGTACATTGAAACTATTTTGTGAGCTTGAATTTTCATTGAGTGCTGGGATTCTATTTCAGAATGAATGAAAGCACTGCATATATGAGGGACAGATGATTCACAAAGTGGAGATGAGGAGTTATCTTTGCATTTTATTTTACTACAAAAATGTTTAGCAGCTTCTTTTAAAGTGGACAAAATATCTCTAGTGTGAATGTTAGCTAATTTTCTTTTTATGAAGGCCACTACCTGACACCATTCGATGAACCAGCAAAGCAGCTGAATTTAGCAACTTTTGCATTATTTTCTAGCCATCTTTGTGATGCTAAATGTTGATATTTAAAACAACAATCTCAGAGAGTTTCCTATCATGGTTGTGCCACCATGAAAATTATATTTTAAAGCACATTGAGAGGCTCGTGCTCATGATAGGGCTGGATATACAGAATGGCGTCTTCCTCAGCTGAACTGAATTTCAAGCTCACTCAGTTATCTATCTCTGTTAGCACACTTTTCCTCAACTTGTAGACTTCTTTCTAAATGACCTTTTCTATTCATAGTCAAATGTCTTTGTACTTAAACTAAACTTCAGCTCAGTGCTGCCCCAGTACAAAACTGAGAATTTAAAAGTTTCAACAATTTCTATGTGGTTTGCTTTGAGCGTCCAATGTGATACGAAGTTGGATGTTCAAGTGTCTCACAGGGTCATTTGCCTGTTCAGATGAGATTGTAAGCTATAATGGAGGAGGTGTGGAGTGCTGAGACAAGGAGAAATGGCACTGCTGTGCAGAGAGGAGATTTGATGGTTAGTCAATAGCTCTCCTCCTCCGTCAGAGAGAGATAAGAGCACAGAGATGGGGATGCATGGACCTTGATATTATATAGGAAACGCATTATTTTTAAAGACTACCTGAAACGGCCTGAGAAAATCATTTTAGCATGAACTAACCTTGAACATTCCCATACTTATGTAAATGATCGCCATCAGTGATAATCAATGGATGGAATAGCCTTGAGGGTCTTAAATGTTACTGAGAACGTTTTCGATTTAAACGGCTGTTCGTTGTCAGGTTGGTTATAACCACCTTGTAAGACAAGATGGGGGGTCACATTGCTGCCACATTTTTTTTCCTATCATAATGATCATTAAAAAGGGTTTTTTTCAGTTGAATATGTCTCCCTTATGTATCCGCTTTATGTTTCAGTCGATCACTTTGATCCTGCAGAGTAAAAAGATTCTCAGTGCGCCCCTTGACGGCTTGCACAGCTCTTTGTCAGGTATTGCACGACTCTTGAGGTGTCACAAAACCTCATTAGTTTTCAGCATCTGGCAACTCTGCATTATATCAACAATAAATACTTCATATTTACTATGTGGATAATGGCAATTAACCAAATCCTATTCATCCTCAGCTATGATTTGCTGACAGATCCACAATACCAATTAGTATTGAGCTTACGTCGCTGTTGGATCAATGTCCTCACCCAATGTCACAGGGTTCAAGGTCATGCCATTGTCTTTCACAATAAAACAATATTGCAGCTTATTTGGCTTGACAGCATTTGTGAATTAGATGCACATAATACTGCAAACTAACACAGCATATAATTTATATTTCTAGTTTCTCCTGGTAAAAAAAATTACTTCTGTGCTCACCCGCCCACATTCTGGTTTGTTTTTAACCGTAACCATAGTTTCTATAATGCATGAATTTCTATAAAAAAAATTTTTACGTGTCTTTGTGTCTTTGCAGGTTACATGCCAGGTAGTCAGCCTAGTGCAGTACTCTGCCTAGAGTTTGTGTCAATGATATGTTGAAAAAAAAAGTAACGTCAATAAATATTTCATAAAATCATGTAAATGATCCAACACAACTAACAAGTCTAACAAGTCAGTTCAGTTCATCTGGTTGCTTTTCCTAAGCTTTCCTATACCTATGGCTACACACTTGCTTGCACATTTATCTTGAATAAATTTGTTTTGTTTTGTTTTCTGCCGCTTATCCGGGTCCGGTGGCAACAGTTTGAGCAGGAAGATCCAGACATTCCTCTCCCCGGCCACTTCCACCAACTCCTCTGGGGGGACACCAAGACGTTCCCAAGCCAGCCATAATCTCTCCAGCGTGTCCTTGTTCTGCCCCAGGGTCTCCTCCCGGATGGGAATGCCCGAAACCCCCCCCCAGGGAGACGTCCAGGAGGCATCCTGACCAAATGCCCGAACCACCTCAACTGGCTCCTCTCAACACGAAGGAGCAGCGGCTCTACTCTGAGCCTCTCACGGATGTCCGAGTTCCTCACCCTATCTCTAAGGCTGAGCCCAGCCACCGTGCGAAGGAAGCTAATTTCGGCCGCTTGTATTCGTGATCTCATTTTTTCAGTTGCCACCCAGAGCTCATGACCATGGATGAGAGTTGGGACGTAGATTGACCTGTAAATTGAAAGCTTTGCCTTCTGGCACAGCTCTCTCTTCACCACAACAGACCGCTTCAGCGTCCGCATCACTGCCGACACTGCCCCAATCCGTCTGTCAATCTCCCGCTCCATTTTCCCCTCACTTGTGAACAAGACCCTGAGATACTTAAACTCCTCCACTTGGGGAAGCGACTCTCCCCCAAGCCGGAGTGGGCAATCCACCCTTTTCCAGCTAAGAACCATGGCCTCAGATTTAGAGGTGCTGATCCTCATCCCTGCCGCTTCACACTCGGCTGCAAACCGTCCCAGTGAGAGCTGGAGGTCACTGTTCGATGAGGCCAACAGGTCCACGTCATCTGCAAATAGCAGAGATGGAATCCAAAGAGCACCGAACTTGACTCCCTCCGCCTCTTGGCTGCGCCTAGAAATTCTGTCCATAAAAATTATGAACAGAACCAGTGACAAAGGGCAGCCTTGGTGGAGACCAACCCTGACTGGGAACGGGTCTGACTTACTGCCGGCAATGCGGACCAAGCTCTGACTCCGACAATACAGAGATTGAATAGCCCGTAACAAAAGGCCATCTACCACATACTCACGGAGCACCCCCCACAGGACACCTTGAGGGACACGGTCATAAGCCTTCTCCAGATCCACAAAACACATGTGGACTGGTTGGGCAAACTCCCATGCCCCCTCCAGTACCCTCGCGAGAGTATAGAGCTGGTCCAGTGTTCCACGGCCAGGACGAAAACCACATTGCCCCTCTTGAATCCGAGGTTCAACTAGCAGCCGCACTCTCCTCTCCAGCACCCTGGAGTAGACCTTCCCAGGGAGGCTGAAGAGTGTGATTCCCCGGTAGTTGGAACACACCCTCTGGTCCCCCTTCTTGAAAAGGGGGACAACCACACCTGTCTGCCACTCCAAAGGCTCAGTCTCCGATGTCCACGCAATGTTGCAGAGGCGTGTCAACCAGGACATCCCTACAACATTCAGAGCCTTGAGGAGCTCGGGACGAATCTCATCCACCCTCAGGGTGCTGCCGCTGCGGAGTTGTTTGACAGCCCCAGCGCCCTCGCTGCCAGTGATGAGAGAGCCCAGCCTAAAGTCCTCCGGTTCTGCCTCCTCCTCGGAATGCGTGTTGGTGGGATTGAGGGGATCTTCGAAGTATTCCTTCCACCGCCGAACTATAGACTCAGCTGAGGTCAGCAACTCCCCTCCCACACTGAAGACCGTGTGGACGGGGTTCCGCTTTCCCCTCCTGAGCCGCCGAACAGACATTCCCAGCAGACCCTCACTATTCGCTTGGGCCTGCCTAGTATGTGCGGCTTCCTCCCCCGCCAGCTGATCCAACTCACCACCAGGTGGTGATTAGTTGACAGCTCTGCTCCTCTCTTTACCCGAGTGTCCAGCACATATGGTCGCAGATCAGATGATACGACTACAAAGTCGATCATTGACTGTCGACCTAGGGTGTCCTGGTGCCAAGTGCACTTATGGACACTCTTATGGCTGAAAATGGTGTTAGTTATGGACAAACTGTGACTAGCACAGAAATCCAATAACCGAACACCACTCGGGTTACGATCAGGCAGGCCGTTCCTCCCAATCACACCCCTCCATGTCTCGCTGTCATTGCCCACATGAGCTTTGAAGTCTCCTAGTAGGACAATGGAGTCCCCAGTACGGGCACTCTCCAGCACCTTTTTCAAGGACTTCAAAGGGTGGGTACTCTGAACTGCTATTTGGCGCATAGGCGCAAACCAAATCAAATCAAATCAAATCAAATTTTATTTGTATAGCCCGAAATCACAATTTACACATTATCTCACTGGGCTTTGACAAACTGTACAGATGTGACATCCTCTGCCCTTAGACCCTCGAACCGGGTGAGGAAAAACTTAAAAAACCCTAAACAGGGAAAATAATAAACCTCAGGAAGAGAAACACAGTCAGGACCCGTTCCCCAACCTGAAGGCTCAGAGAAGCAACCCTTTCGTCCACCGGGGTAAACTCCAACACATTGGCTGAGAACCAGGGAGCTATTAATAAGCCCACACCTGCTCTCCGCCTCTCACCTGGGACAACTCCAGCATAGAAAAAAGTCCAACCCCTCTCAAGAAGACTGGTTCCAGAACCTGAACTGTGCATTGAAGTTAGGCCGACTATATCGAGCCACTATCTCTCAACCTCTCACACAAGCTCAGGTTCCTTCCCCGCCAGAGAGGTAACATTCCATGTTCCAATAGCCAGCTTCGGCAACCGGGGAACGGACCACCAAGGCCCCTGCCTTTGACTGCCATCCGATCCACGTAGCACCAGACTTCCATGGCTCCTCCTGTGGGTGGTGGGCCCACATGAGGACAGACCCATGTCTCTTTTTCGGGCTGAGCCCGACCGGACCCCATGGACAAAGGCCCAGCCACCAGGCGCTCGCCTACGGACCCCTTCCCCAGGCCTGGCTCCAGGGCGGGGAGGGTGCACAAGTCCTTGTTTGTCACCATCATAGAAGTCTTTTGAATTTGAATTAATTAATTTTCAAAAAAGAAGACAAAACACATATTAAGGACAGTTAAAGATGTTTTTGACTATAGCAATACTATTCAATTGTCAAAGACTGATATCAAGCCAGCCTAATTAATGAATGAATAAATGAGGGAGTTCCTCCACAGTAATTCTTTTTTTTTTTTTTTTTTTTTTTTAATGAACAAATATTTCTGTGGTTGAAAACATTTTCATACTTAGATTGAGCATCCTTATGCCACATGCAATAAACGAGAAGAGCTGTCAGTCCACATCTGGACTGTTCGGCCATGTTGTGAGGTTTTTTTGTATGTCTGTCCTGACAATTCTGTTATCTAAGTGGAGGAAGGACACGGTGACATCAAACACCTGAGGGACAAGCTTGTCGTCAACGCTGACAGGAAGCATGAGTGACACCTGACACACGGCTGAACTCAGGGCACTGTGTGCTGATAACAGCTGCCGGAAAGAACACAGGTTGACCAGAGCTGACATGCACACTCACAGAGGCATGATCACACAGCCAAGGGCAAGGGGTCAATCACTCTTTATAATCCTGATATCTACAGCAGTAGCTAACACTTTTATTATTGATCTATCACTCTTCTTGTAGTTATACACTTATTCAGTCGGAAGAGATTTAAGCAAAATCTGGATATAGTCTCTGAGGTGGGGTCCTGACGAAAGCTGTGGAGCATGAAGCCATAAACAATTTTTGGGGGGTCTAATATAAACCCTATTTTAGTCAATATGGGGCCCATAAAAACATCTTTGTGGCAAAACACAGTGCTGTAGCTTATGGTTTAGTGAACTGCTGACTTGCGTAGACCAACTTACACCAAATAAAATGTCAATTGATCAGGAGATTGTGTATCATGTATGAATATATCACATGAACATGATGTATCCCTTGCTGTGCTGCCATCTTTGCAACAGCTGCTTTTTTTGTGTGTGCATCAGGGAATTTTGGGAATATATATTGCATGTTGACTGAGATCACTTCTTTTCTTAACTAAAATTTATTTCTTTATCTTTAGTTTTTAACATTCTGATATTTATTAAAATAAAATTCTCATAAATAATTCTTCCTACACTGATGTTTATGTCGTTATTAAAGTAAATTTCAGCAGAGAGCGATGTAGTGCGTGCAGAGTTGTTGGTAAAGTCCTGTGTGCATGTGAACGTGTGCAGTGAGCTGAATGGATATGCATCACCGCACCCACTTTAATGCATGAAGCCTACAGTATGTGCTGCTCATTCATCTTTTCCTGCAGCACGCGTATGCATCCAGACACACATCTGTTCGGTGTGTAATCATACATGCTTTTCTAATGTGGCACAAAGCCCCACTGCTGCGTGCATTGTGTTTTGTTTACTTGACTTATTTCAAGTGTTTGCAAACAGTGTGAGTAAATGTGCTTATCATCCATGTTCTGCATGAAGAAGTTGAAGTGTGTGTGTGTGTGTGTGTGTGTGTGTGTGCGCGTGTTTGAGTGAAACCCCGAGAGACAGACGCAATGAAAAACTGTCGAAGCTTTCAGTGTTGGGCTAATGCACTGAGGACGAAATGCACACACACATATACTCAGCTCTTGTCATTGAGGATATTGACGTGGTGATCAAGTGGAATCAAGGATTATCTTAACCTTAGCCCTGCTGCTCCTCCACTCCACAAACTTACAGGAAGCTCCACCACAGAGAGAGCTACAGAGGATCAAACTTGACTTAATAGTGACTATTTTTAAATGAATGCAATGGCATTATTTTATCAATATCATCAAATCAGGTATACAGAAGTTTTGTTTTTTTTAATAAAAGATAAACATAAAACAAACTTATTAGATAAAATACAATAAGATATAAGAATAAAATAGAATTACGTTTGTACATATTTATTGTATTAGTATTACCTTAGGAGGACAACATTTTTTGTTTGTAAACTCTGAGAAGGAGGTAGAGTTATTATTATCGGTCAATTATTGTCAAATTTATTGTATTGGAATAAAATATAAAGTGAGTAAAATGATTACATTCAACTTTATTTTTATGCCACAGCTGAAGATAAATGGCAATCAGTGACAATCAAATAAACAATCAGATGGACAAAACAATGTCAGCAAAGCTGACCCAAATTCTTTAAGGTCTTTTATTCCATCCATCCATCGATTTTCTACCGCTTACCCTGTTAGGGGTCGCGGGGGGGCTGGAGCCTAGCTCAGCATCTTCGGGCGAAGGTGGGGTCACCCCGGACAAGTCGTCAGTTCATCGCAGGGCTGACATATAGAGACAAACAACCATCAACACATTCACACCTATGGGCAATTTAGAGTGACCAATTAAACTAACCCTAGTTTGCATGCTTTTGGACTGTGGGAGGAAGCCGGAGAACCCAAAGAGAACCCATGCAGGCACAGGGAGAATGTGCAAACTTCGCACAGAAACGCCCTGACCTGGAATCAAACCCAGGACTTTCTTGCTGTGAGGTGACAGTGCTAACCACTGCACCACTTTGTCTTTGAAAATGTTCATGAGTAACTGGATGAAAACTGCCTCACCAGATTTCTAGTGAGATTGTTTACAAAATCGACAAATAAAGTTAGACTCAACAAGAAATTACTTTATATGGTCACAAGCAATGGAGAAAAGATCACTTAAAGGACAAGTGCGTAGAATTTAAGAATATCTATCTGCCAACATGTAATATAACCTCTGTAACAGTGTTACATTAGTGTGTACTCACCTTAAATCAAAAACAGTGGTGTTTATGTAATCTTACTCTAAGAAAATTAGAGTTACATGGGAGCAAATCTTCCTTCCATGGAGAGCGCCATCTTGCACCACCATGTTACTACTGTAGCCGAGAACATACAAAAAGTCTTTGTGTCTGTATACTGTAGTGACATTGGAATACAACCAACGTAGAAATTCACCCCAGGAAGAGGTGGCAAAGATGAAGGAGTACAAGAAGTCTGCTGGAAGTTTGGTTGGAGAGGGATGGGGCATCCTCACCACTAGATGCCGCTAATGTTCACAAACTGGTCTTTTAAAGCCAACACATGCTGCTGAGCAAATATACTATTGGATGTGGTCTATAGTGTATAGTTTAGTTTACAGTCTTGTAATTATGATAGCACTTCATAAGGAGTGCAGGAGCAATAATTTTTAAAGAAAATGATCAGCAAGTGAAGCAAAAATAAAAAGCACAAGTCATTGTAAAGTTGTAATAAAAACATCTGCTTTGTGCAATATTATGTTTTCATGGTGTTCGTTGTCAGTTGTTTTTTGTCAAAACAAACTCAGTAACAAAATGGCTATAAAATGTCTTGGCATTTGCTAAAATTACCTGGTTTGTTGTGGTCTTGAGGGAATGGTTTCTTGCTTGGCAGCAGTTTTACTGAGGTGTCAAGAGAGTAAATTAGCACATACAGAAATAAAACTGAATGTACAGTAATCACACTTTTTTTTTGTCCAAATGTGATCAATATTTTCCATACATGTAAATTGAACATATCTGTGGTTTAGAAAAATGTGCAATGCCAATTGTAGCGAATGGGCTGATTTTAACACGAAACAAGGAAAAAGAAAAGTAACCGCACTTTCATCTTTATTGCAGTTTTTTTGTCCTTTTTTTCTAAAATGTTGCGTCAGGGCCACCGTAATTGGTTCTATCTAGGACAGCTGTATTGCGTTGCCAATAGTGTCATCCTCTCTCTTTCTTGTTTTTCTCTGATAGCTGTTCATTACCCCTCCCTCGCTTCAAATGCCCTCACATTATGTTAACCCCTCTCTTCTTCTCCCACCCTCTCATCTTCCCCTCCCCATCTCTCTCTCTGTCTCTGTGTCTCACCCCGCCTCTGACACCCAGATCAATTCCCCATCAAATCCTAATGCTGCAGTTTAACTCAAGTGTGGCATCTTAATTAGAACGATAACTGCACGCTGTCAGGGTCATTGACTGCGCCGGCCACCAACGAGTGCTTCTCATCGACAGGCTGCCAGAGAGGCTCTGAAAGCAGGGGACAGATGGACAGAGGGGGGACGGCGAGGGACGGCTGGACAGGGAGGGAGACAGTGGGGAGGAGGAGAAGCGGGGAAGGTGAGTAAAAGAGAAAAGAGTCTGGAGGGAATAAAACATCCTGGAGATGTCACATTGTTCTGACGTCCTCGTGTCCCAGGAAGCACATTTGACTGAGTGGTGCTCTATTGGCCTCAAATAAGAAAACATTTGTATTTAGGTTTTCAAGAGGGACACCTTCAAGGAGAGAATGTGGAAAAGAAGAGCCAGGAACCGGAAGAGACTTGAAAACATTTGGTTTGTACAATTTTAAAAAAGCAAAACAAAGTATGGAAGAAAGCAAGAAAATTAGGATATGCATTTATGTAGAAAAAGAGCTGAAAAGGTTTAAAAGAGATGAAATGGGGAAAATAGAGGGAAGGGAAGAGAAGAGCCAAGAACATTTGGGAAAGGAAGGGAGGAATAAATTCAAGGACAGAAAGAAAAGCAGAGCACAAGAAAGAAAGGATGGGAAGCAAATAAACATGAAATAATGCAGAAAATAGATGAGGAAACAGAATGGAAAAAGAAAAAAATGGATGGAAGGAAACAGAAGAAAATTAGGGATGAAAGAAGGAAGGAAAGATAATGTACAGAGGGATGAAAGGTGAAGAAATCAAGCAAAGCAAATAAATTAAAAGAAACAATGAAACAGAGAAAGAAGGCAGACAGGAATTAGAACACGATTAGAGAACAGAAAGAAAGGACCTGGCAGGGAGGAAAGAGAAAGACGACTGGGAAAGGATAGAAAGGAAAGTAGGACAGAAAGAAAAGAATAAAGGAAAGGAACCAAGGGAGGAAGGTAATTGAGGGAGGAGAGAAAGAAAACAGTCGTAAAACTCAACTCTGTCTGTCCTGACAGGTAATAGAAGGCTGAATGATGAGCGAGAAGAAATTGAATTAAAATACTCATGCAGTCACACACATGGAATTCCCTGTTCAACGTGTCAAGCAGTGATTTTGTCCTCTTTTTTTCCCAGAGAAGTGATGACAGCATGAAGACGAGGGTGAGAATGAAAGAAAAACAGAGCGCGAGACGAGGAGCAAGCCTCCTTTTTAATGTGACAAATAAAGAAATCAATAAATCATTGTGGGCCTTTGACAGGTCGTGGTGAGGAGGGGCCATCAGTTCTTCATGGACTATTTATGAAGCTGTCACCGTCTGTGTATGTTTCTGTGTGTTTGCTGGTTAGTGGCTGGTTGGCGAGCACTGTCTGAAATATTTAAATGTTTGCGTGTGTTTCACACCAGACCTGTGGCCTCAAAGAGAGGGTGGTGGCTGTGCAAGGACTGGGGGGGTTCAGTGTGTTTAGTTATTGTGAGGTTGGCAGCCATGGCCAGCAGAAAGTCTGTCTCTACTGAGTTTAAAGCATCAGAGTTAGAGCTTCATCTCTCCATGTTGTTCTTCTGCATGTGTTTTCACTCTGTCAGCTTGTTTTACCTCACGGAGAGGCTGCAGGCTGCTTTCAACATATATACAGATGGGTGATTCATCGTAACACGCTCCAATTGTACAGAAATGAAGCTTAAATAGTCCAGATACAAGTGCTGCTTTCTCATCCCGGTGAGATCATTTGATCCAAAGTCTGGGCAGTAGTGACTAGAATGTGAAGCCATGGTATCAGGTTCTCACCCATACACCATTCCTCCCAATCATGAGCAGGTCGCAGTTGTTTTGCCTCCATTTTATAGCATCAATTACCTAATTAAACCTAAACAGATCAGAAGAAATGAGCACCTGTATCTACACTAGTGTATGAAAAACTACTTGAAATGACAGATACCATATTTGGGAAAAAAATTTATTTGATAAGTACTTTACCTAAGTCCTTCCACGAGTAATGGAGAAGGAGCAGTCTATGACCTACACAGCAGACAACTACCAGGGGGACACTCATGATGCTTTGGCTTCACTTTTGGGGAGCTCTCACATCGTCCGTCTTTATATACAATGTTCACATCTCATTATCGCACATGTATACACATTCAAATTTATGCTTTCAGTTTAGCAGTAATTTGTGGACTGTAACGAAAATAAAGCATAGCACCGGTGTGAATGAATCTCAGTGTGAATGTCTGCGATGAGGATCCGGGAGGTAGGTTGACGCTTCCTCATCTTGGTCCCTCGATGTCACTAAGCGGACTTTGAATGGGCATTAGCTGATTAATGAATCTGAGATTGGATCCAGAGGAGGCCTCTGCTCTAATCCCACTACTACAGGCAGATTATCCTGATTATTACACTGGTACAGGCTCACCAGGCCCAGAGCTCAAATTAGAGGTTTATTTAAGTTTTTTTGTGTCAGTTTTTACTTTGGGATAATCCCTAAATGAGAGTCATTAACCTGTGAAACCTTAGCTGGATATGTTCACTCTCAGCTCACTTCAACAGGTTCTGAGCTTCCACAATTTTATTGTCAGTCTTTTTAATTTACTCCTGAGACAAGGAATTGAACACAGACTGTAAATTTGGTATGGATTCAGTTGAGCTGTTGCTTTCTTCTGTGTTATGTCACCTTAACTTCACGATCTTTAGCATTTTTTTCAAGACACACAAAACCACCAGTCCATAAAGTGTAAATAGATAAAACTGTGAATGAAAAAGAAAGCTTTGTGCTTATATGTGTGTGACAGTCTCGGATGTCAGTGGTCGGGACACTAAGCACTCTAGTGTCACATCTAAACTTCCTCTGTGTTTCTAAAAATGTATATGAGCTGACTTTGACAACCAAGTCAATGTCTGTTCACGGTGATTTCAAGTGCCATTAGTGTTTTGAACAACAAAACATCTTTCCTAAACCTAAACAACTTTTTGCCTCAACATACATAGACCTACAGCATCACAAACTTGAAAATTAAAATCTGACGAATCACAAAAACATTCATTGGAAACATTTGTTCTGGCCAAGTACTTTATGGACTAATTTATTGTTGTTGTTTAATATCTGGTGATAAGGAGTCATTTTTGTCCTTTCCTGGTCATTACTTTACTCATTCTTTACTATTAACAATAGGTTTTAGATGTGGTTCTCTGATATGGGTTTCTATTCATAATTTTTTACTGATTTAATTATATAGATTAAGTGATTGATCAAAAATGTAAATAGTGCATTTTTGCCATTAAATTTAATAAAATTGAATAGAAATTTAATAGAAATGTTTAAAGACAACCAAATAACTGCCTGAATTCTGTGTGACTGCATGAAATGTTGCACTGGATGAACCTGGAGATGGTCCAAGGTGGGTGGCAGACGTAGCACCTCCAGAAGTCCAGATTCTTGTATATGCAAGAACAGAACTTTGGTTAAGGTTCAAGAAATATTATGTTTTCATTGAAATGTTTTTTTAAAAAAAGAAAGCCAATTTGATGCATTGTGGGGCTATATTCCTGGCTACATGTCAGAATCCGCTCCTGGTTTTCCCCTCAACCACCCCCACACTACCTGTTTAATTACCTACCCTCATCGAGCTGATTAGATGCACCTGTTGCTCCCAGCTGCAACCAATCACCCAGCCTCCTTTTAACCTCCTCCTTTAAGCTCCTCCACACTCACTCCCTGCCAGATTGTCTTTCACAGCATGCAAAACTTTCCAGCCTTTTTCCCCAAACTGATCTCTCAGTTTAGACCCTGCCTGTCACAGACCTGTTCTCCACGTCTCTGCCCAGGTAACCCGACCCGGTATGCCTCTGGACTGCCTCTGGACTGCAGCTTCAACCACCAGCGCTGGAGCTTCACCAGCTGGGGCTGTCTCCTCCTCTGTCGACGCTGTAGCATCTCCTGTCCTGGATGGACATGTCATGGGGCAGGTGAAACATCCAATGGCCCTGCTGTCTTCCAGGCCCTGGTTAACGATGTGTTCCGAGACATGCTAAATCAGTTTGTCTTTGTCTACCTGGATAATATTCTAATTTTTTTCCAAGAGTCAGGATAACCATGTAAGAGCCGTTCTCTGCCGCCTCTTGGACAATATCCTCTTTGTCAAGGCAGAAAAATCTGAACTCCACGTTTCCTCAGTTTTATTCCCAGGGTACATGATATCCAAAGACTCCCTTAAAATGGACCCTGCAAAGGTCTCAGCAGTAACTTTGTGGCCAGTCCCAGACACACGTAAACAACTACAACGCTTCCTGGGATTAGATCATTTTTACTGGCGCGTCATCAGAGGTTTCAGCTCAGTCGCCTCCCCTCTCTCTGCCCTCACGTCAAGGTGTCCTTTCACTTGACCGAAGCAGCCCAGAGAGCCTTCGACATGCTCGTCTCGGTTCTCCACGTCTCCAATCCTCCAGATCCCCAACCCAGAGCTCCAGTTTGTCGTGAGGAGGATGCATCTAGTTTGGGAGTACGGGCTATAACTATGACATTGGCAACAAGGAACTTCTGGCTGTGAAAGTGGACCTGGAGGAATGGCGCCACTGGCTGGGGGGCACCAAGGTGCCTTTCGTGGTATGGACAGATCATCGCAATCTAGAATATATCCGCTCAGCCAAGAGACTGAACTCCAGACAAGCCCGGTGGTCGCTGTTCTTCGATAGGTTCAATTTTACCCTGTCCTACCGGCCTGGTTCCCGCAATGCCAAGCCCGATGTGCTTTCCCGTCATCTTCCTGAGAGTCCTGATGAAGGATCTGAACCCTCCACCGTCGTCCCAGCGTCCTGCTTCATTGTCTCTGTCACCTGGGAGATCAAGAAAAGGGTACGGGCTGCCATAGAGGACCAGCCATATCGTAGTTCCTGTCCGCCAGACGGTCTGTTTGTTCCTGCTCCCCTTCACTCTGATGTTCTCCAGTGGGGGCATGTTTCTCAGATTTCCTGTCACCCTGGTATTCAAAGGGACCAACGGAGTCCTGCAGCAACGCTTCTGGTGGCTGTCTTTGGAGGAGGATGTCCGTGGGTATGTCAACACATGTTCTGTATGCAACCAGAACAAGACCCCTCATCATCCTCCAGCTGGCCTTCTGCTCCCCTTACTTGTTCCTCATTGACCTTGGTCCCGCATTTCCTTGGCCTTTATCAATGGTCTTCCCCCCTCCAATGGGAGCTATTAATAAGCCCACACCTGCTCTCCGCCTCTCACCTGGGACAACTCCAGCATAGAAAAAAGTCCAACCCCTCTCAAGAAGACTGGTTCCAGAACCTGAACTGTGCATTGAAGTTAGGCCGACTATATCGAGCCACTATCTCTCAACCTCTCACACAAGCTCAGGTTCCTTCCCCGCCAGAGAGGTAACATTCCATGTTCCAATAGCCAGCTTCGGCAACCGGGGAACGGACCACCAAGGCCCCTGCCTTTGACTGCCATCCGATCCACGTAGCACCAGACTTCCATGGCTCCTCCTGTGGGTGGTGGGCCCACATGAGGACAGACCCATGTCTCTTTTTCGGGCTGAGCCCGACCGGACCCCATGGACAAAGGCCCAGCCACCAGGCGCTCGCCTACGGACCCCTTCCCCAGGCCTGGCTCCAGGGCGGGGAGGGTGCACAAGTCCTTGTTTGTCACCATCATAGAAGTCTTTTGAATTTGAATTAATTAATTTTCAAAAAAGAAGACAAAACACATATTAAGGACAGTTAAAGATGTTTTTGACTATAGCAATACTATTCAATTGTCAAAGACTGATATCAAGCCAGCCTAATTAATGAATGAATAAATGAGGGAGTTCCTCCACAGTAATTCTTTTTTTTTTTTTTTTTTTTAATGAACAAATATTTCTGTGGTTGAAAACATTTTCATACTTAGATTGAGCATCCTTATGCCACATGCAATAAACGAGAAGAGCTGTCAGTCCACATCTGGACTGTTCGGCCATGTTGTGAGGTTTTTTTGTATGTCTGTCCTGACAATTCTGTTATCTAAGTGGAGGAAGGACACGGTGACATCAAACACCTGAGGGACAAGCTTGTCGTCAACGCTGACAGGAAGCATGAGTGACACCTGACACACGGCTGAACTCAGGGCACTGTGTGCTGATAACAGCTGCCGGAAAGAACACAGGTTGACCAGAGCTGACATGCACACTCACAGAGGCATGATCACACAGCCAAGGGCAAGGGGTCAATCACTCTTTATAATCCTGATATCTACAGCAGTAGCTAACACTTTTATTATTGATCTATCACTCTTCTTGTAGTTATACACTTATTCAGTCGGAAGAGATTTAAGCAAAATCTGGATATAGTCTCTGAGGTGGGGTCCTGACGAAAGCTGTGGAGCATGAAGCCATAAACAATTTTTGGGGGGTCTAATATAAACCCTATTTTAGTCAATATGGGGCCCATAAAAACATCTTTGTGGCAAAACACAGTGCTGTAGCTTATGGTTTAGTGAACTGCTGACTTGCGTAGACCAACTTACACCAAATAAAATGTCAATTGATCAGGAGATTGTGTATCATGTATGAATATATCACATGAACATGATGTATCCCTTGCTGTGCTGCCATCTTTGCAACAGCTGCTTTTTTTGTGTGTGCATCAGGGAATTTTGGGAATATATATTGCATGTTGACTGAGATCACTTCTTTTCTTAACTAAAATTTATTTCTTTATCTTTAGTTTTTAACATTCTGATATTTATTAAAATAAAATTCTCATAAATAATTCTTCCTACACTGATGTTTATGTCGTTATTAAAGTAAATTTCAGCAGAGAGCGATGTAGTGCGTGCAGAGTTGTTGGTAAAGTCCTGTGTGCATGTGAACGTGTGCAGTGAGCTGAATGGATATGCATCACCGCACCCACTTTAATGCATGAAGCCTACAGTATGTGCTGCTCATTCATCTTTTCCTGCAGCACGCGTATGCATCCAGACACACATCTGTTCGGTGTGTAATCATACATGCTTTTCTAATGTGGCACAAAGCCCCACTGCTGCGTGCATTGTGTTTTGTTTACTTGACTTATTTCAAGTGTTTGCAAACAGTGTGAGTAAATGTGCTTATCATCCATGTTCTGCATGAAGAAGCTGAAGTGTGTGTGTGTGTGTGTGTGTGTGTGTGTGCGCGTGTTTGAGTGAAACCCCGAGAGACAGACGCAATGAAAAACTGTCGAAGCTTTCAGTGTTGGGCTAATGCACTGAGGACGAAATGCACACACACATATACTCAGCTCTTGTCATTGAGGATATTGACGTGGTGATCAAGTGGAATCAAGGATTATCTTAACCTTAGCCCTGCTGCTCCTCCACTCCACAAACTTACAGGAAGCTCCACCACAGAGAGAGCTACAGAGGATCAAACTTGACTTAATAGTGACTATTTTTAAATGAATGCAATGGCATTATTTTATCAATATCATCAAATCAGGTATACAGAAGTTTTGTTTTTTTTAATAAAAGATAAACATAAAACAAACTTATTAGATAAAATACAATAAGATATAAGAATAAAATAGAATTACGTTTGTACATATTTATTGTATTAGTATTACCTTAGGAGGACAACATTTTTTGTTTGTAAACTCTGAGAAGGAGGTAGAGTTATTATTATCGGTCAATTATTGTCAAATTTATTGTATTGGAATAAAATATAAAGTGAGTAAAATGATTACATTCAACTTTATTTTTATGCCACAGCTGAAGATAAATGGCAATCAGTGACAATCAAATAAACAATCAGATGGACAAAACAATGTCAGCAAAGCTGACCCAAATTCTTTAAGGTCTTTTATTCCATCCATCCATCGATTTTCTACCGCTTACCCTGTTAGGGGTCGCGGGGGGGCTGGAGCCTAGCTCAGCATCTTCGGGCGAAGGTGGGGTCACCCCGGACAAGTCGTCAGTTCATCGCAGGGCTGACATATAGAGACAAACAACCATCAACACATTCACACCTATGGGCAATTTAGAGTGACCAATTAAACTAACCCTAGTTTGCATGCTTTTGGACTGTGGGAGGAAGCCGGAGAACCCAAAGAGAACCCATGCAGGCACAGGGAGAATGTGCAAACTTCGCACAGAAACGCCCTGACCTGGAATCAAACCCAGGACTTTCTTGCTGTGAGGTGACAGTGCTAACCACTGCACCACTTTGTCTTTGAAAATGTTCATGAGTAACTGGATGAAAACTGCCTCACCAGATTTCTAGTGAGATTGTTTACAAAATCGACAAATAAAGTTAGACTCAACAAGAAATTACTTTATATGGTCACAAGCAATGGAGAAAAGATCACTTAAAGGACAAGTGCGTAGAATTTAAGAATATCTATCTGCCAACATGTAATATAACCTCTGTAACAGTGTTACATTAGTGTGTACTCACCTTAAATCAAAAACAGTGGTGTTTATGTAATCTTACTCTAAGAAAATTAGAGTTACATGGGAGCAAATCTTCCTTCCATGGAGAGCGCCATCTTGCACCACCATGTTACTACTGTAGCCGAGAACATACAAAAAGTCTTTGTGTCTGTATACTGTAGTGACATTGGAATACAACCAACGTAGAAATTCACCCCAGGAAGAGGTGGCAAAGATGAAGGAGTACAAGAAGTCTGCTGGAAGTTTGGTTGGAGAGGGATGGGGCATCCTCACCACTAGATGCCGCTAATGTTCACAAACTGGTCTTTTAAAGCCAACACATGCTGCTGAGCAAATATACTATTGGATGTGGTCTATAGTGTATAGTTTAGTTTACAGTCTTGTAATTATGATAGCACTTCATAAGGAGTGCAGGAGCAATAATTTTTAAAGAAAATGATCAGCAAGTGAAGCAAAAATAAAAAGCACAAGTCATTGTAAAGTTGTAATAAAAACATCTGCTTTGTGCAATATTATGTTTTCATGGTGTTCGTTGTCAGTTGTTTTTTGTCAAAACAAACTCAGTAACAAAATGGCTATAAAATGTCTTGGCATTTGCTAAAATTACCTGGTTTGTTGTGGTCTTGAGGGAATGGTTTCTTGCTTGGCAGCAGTTTTACTGAGGTGTCAAGAGAGTAAATTAGCACATACAGAAATAAAACTGAATGTACAGTAATCACACTTTTTTTTTGTCCAAATGTGATCAATATTTTCCATACATGTAAATTGAACATATCTGTGGTTTAGAAAAATGTGCAATGCCAATTGTAGCGAATGGGCTGATTTTAACACGAAACAAGGAAAAAGAAAAGTAACCGCACTTTCATCTTTATTGCAGTTTTTTTGTCCTTTTTTTCTAAAATGTTGCGTCAGGGCCACCGTAATTGGTTCTATCTAGGACAGCTGTATTGCGTTGCCAATAGTGTCATCCTCTCTCTTTCTTGTTTTTCTCTGATAGCTGTTCATTACCCCTCCCTCGCTTCAAATGCCCTCACATTATGTTAACCCCTCTCTTCTTCTCCCACCCTCTCATCTTCCCCTCCCCATCTCTCTCTCTGTCTCTGTGTCTCACCCCGCCTCTGACACCCAGATCAATTCCCCATCAAATCCTAATGCTGCAGTTTAACTCAAGTGTGGCATCTTAATTAGAACGATAACTGCACGCTGTCAGGGTCATTGACTGCGCCGGCCACCAACGAGTGCTTCTCATCGACAGGCTGCCAGAGAGGCTCTGAAAGCAGGGGACAGATGGACAGAGGGGGGACGGCGAGGGACGGCTGGACAGGGAGGGAGACAGTGGGGAGGAGGAGAAGCGGGGAAGGTGAGTAAAAGAGAAAAGAGTCTGGAGGGAATAAAACATCCTGGAGATGTCACATTGTTCTGACGTCCTCGTGTCCCAGGAAGCACATTTGACTGAGTGGTGCTCTATTGGCCTCAAATAAGAAAACATTTGTATTTAGGTTTTCAAGAGGGACACCTTCAAGGAGAGAATGTGGAAAAGAAGAGCCAGGAACCGGAAGAGACTTGAAAACATTTGGTTTGTACAATTTTAAAAAAGCAAAACAAAGTATGGAAGAAAGCAAGAAAATTAGGATATGCATTTATGTAGAAAAAGAGCTGAAAAGGTTTAAAAGAGATGAAATGGGGAAAATAGAGGGAAGGGAAGAGAAGAGCCAAGAACATTTGGGAAAGGAAGGGAGGAATAAATTCAAGGACAGAAAGAAAAGCAGAGCACAAGAAAGAAAGGATGGGAAGCAAATAAACATGAAATAATGCAGAAAATAGATGAGGAAACAGAATGGAAAAAGAAAAAAATGGATGGAAGGAAACAGAAGAAAATTAGGGATGAAAGAAGGAAGGAAAGATAATGTACAGAGGGATGAAAGGTGAAGAAATCAAGCAAAGCAAATAAATTAAAAGAAACAATGAAACAGAGAAAGAAGGCAGACAGGAATTAGAACACGATTAGAGAACAGAAAGAAAGGACCTGGCAGGGAGGAAAGAGAAAGACGACTGGGAAAGGATAGAAAGGAAAGTAGGACAGAAAGAAAAGAATAAAGGAAAGGAACCAAGGGAGGAAGGTAATTGAGGGAGGAGAGAAAGAAAACAGTCGTAAAACTCAACTCTGTCTGTCCTGACAGGTAATAGAAGGCTGAATGATGAGCGAGAAGAAATTGAATTAAAATACTCATGCAGTCACACACATGGAATTCCCTGTTCAACGTGTCAAGCAGTGATTTTGTCCTCTTTTTTTCCCAGAGAAGTGATGACAGCATGAAGACGAGGGTGAGAATGAAAGAAAAACAGAGCGCGAGACGAGGAGCAAGCCTCCTTTTTAATGTGACAAATAAAGAAATCAATAAATCATTGTGGGCCTTTGACAGGTCGTGGTGAGGAGGGGCCATCAGTTCTTCATGGACTATTTATGAAGCTGTCACCGTCTGTGTATGTTTCTGTGTGTTTGCTGGTTAGTGGCTGGTTGGCGAGCACTGTCTGAAATATTTAAATGTTTGCGTGTGTTTCACACCAGACCTGTGGCCTCAAAGAGAGGGTGGTGGCTGTGCAAGGACTGGGGGGGTTCAGTGTGTTTAGTTATTGTGAGGTTGGCAGCCATGGCCAGCAGAAAGTCTGTCTCTACTGAGTTTAAAGCATCAGAGTTAGAGCTTCATCTCTCCATGTTGTTCTTCTGCATGTGTTTTCACTCTGTCAGCTTGTTTTACCTCACGGAGAGGCTGCAGGCTGCTTTCAACATATATACAGATGGGTGATTCATCGTAACACGCTCCAATTGTACAGAAATGAAGCTTAAATAGTCCAGATACAAGTGCTGCTTTCTCATCCCGGTGAGATCATTTGATCCAAAGTCTGGGCAGTAGTGACTAGAATGTGAAGCCATGGTATCAGGTTCTCACCCATACACCATTCCTCCCAATCATGAGCAGGTCGCAGTTGTTTTGCCTCCATTTTATAGCATCAATTACCTAATTAAACCTAAACAGATCAGAAGAAATGAGCACCTGTATCTACACTAGTGTATGAAAAACTACTTGAAATGACAGATACCATATTTGGGAAAAAAATTTATTTGATAAGTACTTTACCTAAGTCCTTCCACGAGTAATGGAGAAGGAGCAGTCTATGACCTACACAGCAGACAACTACCAGGGGGACACTCATGATGCTTTGGCTTCACTTTTGGGGAGCTCTCACATCGTCCGTCTTTATATACAATGTTCACATCTCATTATCGCACATGTATACACATTCAAATTTATGCTTTCAGTTTAGCAGTAATTTGTGGACTGTAACGAAAATAAAGCATAGCACCGGTGTGAATGAATCTCAGTGTGAATGTCTGCGATGAGGATCCGGGAGGTAGGTTGACGCTTCCTCATCTTGGTCCCTCGATGTCACTAAGCGGACTTTGAATGGGCATTAGCTGATTAATGAATCTGAGATTGGATCCAGAGGAGGCCTCTGCTCTAATCCCACTACTACAGGCAGATTATCCTGATTATTACACTGGTACAGGCTCACCAGGCCCAGAGCTCAAATTAGAGGTTTATTTAAGTTTTTTTGTGTCAGTTTTTACTTTGGGATAATCCCTAAATGAGAGTCATTAACCTGTGAAACCTTAGCTGGATATGTTCACTCTCAGCTCACTTCAACAGGTTCTGAGCTTCCACAATTTTATTGTCAGTCTTTTTAATTTACTCCTGAGACAAGGAATTGAACACAGACTGTAAATTTGGTATGGATTCAGTTGAGCTGTTGCTTTCTTCTGTGTTATGTCACCTTAACTTCACGATCTTTAGCATTTTTTTCAAGACACACAAAACCACCAGTCCATAAAGTGTAAATAGATAAAACTGTGAATGAAAAAGAAAGCTTTGTGCTTATATGTGTGTGACAGTCTCGGATGTCAGTGGTCGGGACACTAAGCACTCTAGTGTCACATCTAAACTTCCTCTGTGTTTCTAAAAATGTATATGAGCTGACTTTGACAACCAAGTCAATGTCTGTTCACGGTGATTTCAAGTGCCATTAGTGTTTTGAACAACAAAACATCTTTCCTAAACCTAAACAACTTTTTGCCTCAACATACATAGACCTACAGCATCACAAACTTGAAAATTAAAATCTGACGAATCACAAAAACATTCATTGGAAACATTTGTTCTGGCCAAGTACTTTATGGACTAATTTATTGTTGTTGTTTAATATCTGGTGATAAGGAGTCATTTTTGTCCTTTCCTGGTCATTACTTTACTCATTCTTTACTATTAACAATAGGTTTTAGATGTGGTTCTCTGATATGGGTTTCTATTCATAATTTTTTACTGATTTAATTATATAGATTAAGTGATTGATCAAAAATGTAAATAGTGCATTTTTGCCATTAAATTTAATAAAATTGAATAGAAATTTAATAGAAATGTTTAAAGACAACCAAATAACTGCCTGAATTCTGTGTGACTGCATGAAATGTTGCACTGGATGAACCTGGAGATGGTCCAAGGTGGGTGGCAGACGTAGCACCTCCAGAAGTCCAGATTCTTGTATATGCAAGAACAGAACTTTGGTTAAGGTTCAAGAAATATTATGTTTTCATTGAAATGTTTTTTTAAAAAAAGAAAGCCAATTTGATGCATTGTGGGGCTATATTCCTGGCTACATGTCAGAATCCGCTCCTGGTTTTCCCCTCAACCACCCCCACACTACCTGTTTAATTACCTACCCTCATCGAGCTGATTAGATGCACCTGTTGCTCCCAGCTGCAACCAATCACCCAGCCTCCTTTTAACCTCCTCCTTTAAGCTCCTCCACACTCACTCCCTGCCAGATTGTCTTTCACAGCATGCAAAACTTTCCAGCCTTTTTCCCCAAACTGATCTCTCAGTTTAGACCCTGCCTGTCACAGACCTGTTCTCCACGTCTCTGCCCAGGTAACCCGACCCGGTATGCCTCTGGACTGCCTCTGGACTGCAGCTTCAACCACCAGCGCTGGAGCTTCACCAGCTGGGGCTGTCTCCTCCTCTGTCGACGCTGTAGCATCTCCTGTCCTGGATGGACATGTCATGGGGCAGGTGAAACATCCAATGGCCCTGCTGTCTTCCAGGCCCTGGTTAACGATGTGTTCCGAGACATGCTAAATCAGTTTGTCTTTGTCTACCTGGATAATATTCTAATTTTTTTCCAAGAGTCAGGATAACCATGTAAGAGCCGTTCTCTGCCGCCTCTTGGACAATATCCTCTTTGTCAAGGCAGAAAAATCTGAACTCCACGTTTCCTCAGTTTTATTCCCAGGGTACATGATATCCAAAGACTCCCTTAAAATGGACCCTGCAAAGGTCTCAGCAGTAACTTTGTGGCCAGTCCCAGACACACGTAAACAACTACAACGCTTCCTGGGATTAGATCATTTTTACTGGCGCGTCATCAGAGGTTTCAGCTCAGTCGCCTCCCCTCTCTCTGCCCTCACGTCAAGGTGTCCTTTCACTTGACCGAAGCAGCCCAGAGAGCCTTCGACATGCTCGTCTCGGTTCTCCACGTCTCCAATCCTCCAGATCCCCAACCCAGAGCTCCAGTTTGTCGTGAGGAGGATGCATCTAGTTTGGGAGTACGGGCTATAACTATGACATTGGCAACAAGGAACTTCTGGCTGTGAAAGTGGACCTGGAGGAATGGCGCCACTGGCTGGGGGGCACCAAGGTGCCTTTCGTGGTATGGACAGATCATCGCAATCTAGAATATATCCGCTCAGCCAAGAGACTGAACTCCAGACAAGCCCGGTGGTCGCTGTTCTTCGATAGGTTCAATTTTACCCTGTCCTACCGGCCTGGTTCCCGCAATGCCAAGCCCGATGTGCTTTCCCGTCATCTTCCTGAGAGTCCTGATGAAGGATCTGAACCCTCCACCGTCGTCCCAGCGTCCTGCTTCATTGTCTCTGTCACCTGGGAGATCAAGAAAAGGGTACGGGCTGCCATAGAGGACCAGCCATATCGTAGTTCCTGTCCGCCAGACGGTCTGTTTGTTCCTGCTCCCCTTCACTCTGATGTTCTCCAGTGGGGGCATGTTTCTCAGATTTCCTGTCACCCTGGTATTCAAAGGGACCAACGGAGTCCTGCAGCAACGCTTCTGGTGGCTGTCTTTGGAGGAGGATGTCCGTGGGTATGTCAACACATGTTCTGTATGCAACCAGAACAAGACCCCTCATCATCCTCCAGCTGGCCTTCTGCTCCCCTTACTTGTTCCTCATTGACCTTGGTCCCGCATTTCCTTGGCCTTTATCAATGGTCTTCCCCCCTCCAATGGTCACGCCACCATCCTCACTGTGGCAGCTCAGTTCAGCAAGACGGCATACTTTATCCCCCTTCCCAAACTTCCATCGGCCAAGGATACAGCAAAATTGGTCCTAAAGCATGTGTTCCGGCTCCATGGTGTGCCCACTGACATTGTGTCTTATCAGGGACCCCAGTTCACATTCATATTTTGGAAGAAATTCTGTTGGCTGGAGCCTCAGTCAGCCTTTCTTCTGGTTTTCATCCCCAGTCCAATGGGCAGACGGAGAGAAAGAACCAGGACCTGAAAACCACTCTTCGCTGTCTGACAGCCTACAACCTTGCTTCCTGGTCGGAACAGATCATTTTGGCGGAATATGCTCACAACACCCTCATCTCTTCGCCTATTGGTCTTTCCCCTTCCAGTGCGCCTATTGGTATCAGCCTCCATTCTTTGCCCACCAGGAGAAGGAGGTGGCCTGCCCTTCATTTCAGACCTTCATCTGCCGCTGCCAGCACACCTGGGACCAAGCTCGCTCTGCCCTCCTGAAGTCTGCCAACCGCTATGCTGCCGCTGCAAACAAACACCACAAGGCTTCTCACACCTACCAGGTCAGCCAAAATGTTTGGCTTTCTATCCGTGATCTGCCCCTTAAGGTGGAGAGTCATAAGCTAGCCTCCAGATTCATTGGGCCATTTACCATCACCAAGATTATAAACCCAGAGGGGGTCCAGCTGCAGCTACCCCACACAATGAGGATCCACCCTACATTTCATGTCTCTAGGGTAAAGCCTGTGCAAGAGAGTCCTCTGGTGTCTCCCCAGCTCATCGATGGTGGTCCTGTGTATGCAGTCAAACAGCCTCTGCGCTCTCGTCGCCGTGGACGAGGGATACAGTACTTGGTGGATTGGGAGGGTTACAGCCCGGAGGAATGTTCCTGGGTTCCAGCCTGTTTCATTATAAGTCCTCAATTAATTGAGGACTTCCACCTGTTGCATCCTGACCAGCCTGCTCAATCTTCTGTCCAGGTTCGGGGGAGGCTTTCTGCAGATGAGCCTGCTGCTCCGCCAGAGGAGGACAGCTCATCCTCCTCATCTGCCTCAGAGGAGGAGAGCTCCTATGCATCAGAGTTCTACCCACCCCCCAGTTTACCCCTCCTCCCCCCCAGGTTTTCATGGACTGTTCTTCTTTAGGATGTCAGGGGCTGTCCCTTGGGTGGGGGAGTTCTGTCACAATCCGCTCGTGGTTTTCCCCTCAACCACCCCCACACTAAATGCCTAACTACCTGACCTCATTAAACTCATCAGACTCACCTGTTGCTCCCAGCTGCAATCAATCAGCCAGCCTCCTTTTAACCAGCTCCTCCACACTCACTCTCTGCCAGATTGTCTTTCGCAGCATGCAAAGCTTACCAGCCTTTCCCCAGACCGATCTCTCTGCCTAGACCCTGCCTGTCACAGACCTGTTCTCCACATCTCTGCCCAGGTAACCCGACCTGCCTTCTGCCTTTGGACTTTTCTTCTGGACTCTATACCAATAAAGCCCTGAACTCTACTGGTTTTGATTTGTGCCGTACTTGGGTCCGAACTCACACCCGTTACCCTACACTATGGTCAAAAATGGATGTAGTTGTCCACATATTTTCCCCCTGTTTGTTGAATTGTTTGTTTTGGTTAAAATTCTTAACAATCTACCATACCATCATATTTCAGACAAGAGTTAGCTTCTTTATGAACAATCTTTATGCACTTTTATTTTTCCTCCTGTTGCAACATGACAAGTTTGCTGCAAACTTGACTCATCTTCACAATTTACAGTACATAAATAACTTTCTCCCATTTTTAACAATGATGCCATCTTGTACTGGTGCCCCCATTTGGAACTGGAAGTCTGGAAGTCTGTGCAGAGGTGATCTTAGTGATCTCAGAATCAAATTCCTGCCCATGCACCTGCCTGCTGAATTAAAAGCTCAAATTATAGTCAAAATGTTTCACTTCCAATTTATAGCATCAAGTAAGTAACCTCAAACTGATCCAAAAAAAAAATGAAAACTTGACCATTAAACATGTGCTTTGAGTTTTGTGTTCTTGTTCAGTTTGTTAACATGGAGGGGGAGGGGTTTATGACCCTTAGTACAGCCTGACACTTGCTTCACTTATATTCAATCGGACTGGTGGGAGGTCTGAAGCAATGCTGGTTGGTATAGAGGCAAATTAATGTTTGGAGTACTGGATGTGTTGATACTCGAAGCAGTTTCGAGTCATAAAACCTTCTGTAGAATACCATGTTTTCTTTTCCTACCTTTGCATCGTCTGTTATACCTGTCACTACAGCATGCGTGTGTGTGTGAGCAAACAGTAGATGAAGGGGTGTGAGAGCTTGCGGCGATGCTGAGATTTAAACTCATTTTGTCTGCAGCTCCATCAGAAGATGAGCTGAATCAGCACGTACTTACACAAACACACACACACACACACACACACACACACACACACACACTCTCTACAGCATTAAAGCGAGCATCCATCCTACGTTCATAGAAGTACAGGAGAAAAGACAATGCAGCCATTCTAATGAGTCCTGTTGGAGACGCAGCTGTCATATCTTTCTTCTCTGATATGCAGCTGTTCCCAACATGAGGTGGGAGGTCCCACAGTGGGTCATAAGATGGTGATAGATTTGTTTTGGAGTTTTCTTGTTCTATACTTACAAGTTTGAGTCACTTCATTTGAATATTTCCATTGTGCGATACTATTGATTTCAATTCAGAGAGTTTCATTAACTTTACTTACTAACGTTACTTCCTCTTCAGATTAATAAAACATATATAATCAACAGATAAACTGTGAGGTTTTATTATTGGCAATTAAAAAACGTTATCATTTTGTGATCATATTAAATTATATTAAAAACCAATGAGAATCACCCCATCCTGCATGATAGGTGATAGTAGTAGTCTGGTGTTTGTACGTCCTTGAAATTTTGAATGCAGGATGTTTATCTACTTGTACTGGAGTTTCTACACTCTGCATTACTTTGACTAAAGTAAATGATCTGTATATTAAGTACTTCAACACTGGAAAAAGAAGTTAAATTCAGTTTTTCTCACTTAAACACATTCAAGACTATTCAAGTATAAATGTATATGTTCCATTTCCTTTTCATTCTTTCTTTATTCTTGCTTTTGATCTCCTTCCTGTCATTAATAGTGTGAAATCTCGTTATCACGTTTGTTTTGACGGTACATGAACAAAACAGTGACCTTTCTCATAACAGCATCACTCCACAGCACCCCTACTGGTCAGATAATGAACACTATCCGTTGATGTTGGGAAGACAATGGTGATTATTTATTGTTTGTACAGTTTATTTATATCTAGTTATTTAATCTTAAATGTTTAGAAATCAGTTACGACCTATGTTTTGGGTTGTTTGCTGTTTATGCTCCTCCACCATGATGCTTTCTTTGATACAGCCGTCTACACCAGGGTCCCTTCATGGACACATTTGTCCAATTGCAAATGCGTTTGATAACATTTGATTTGGTTGAATCTTTTTATTTGACTTTGTCACGTTAGGGTACTGTACATAATCGAGCCGATCAAGAGAGCAATGATTGATTTTGCTGCCTGTTTCCAGTAGTTGGTTTTCAGACACATACACAGCTGAGACGCTATTCACATATTAAAACTTCAGTCCTGTTCAAAGATCAACATCAGACCAATTCATAATCAGTTTATTTTCTCTAAAACACAAACATGCATTCTTTATTTTTTGCCAAAATGTGATTTGTGTTGTTAAAAAAAAATCTTACTATAATTTAGTAATCACCACATAGCATCTGGATTAAAATCCAGTTATCAAAATGTTTTTCACAAGTAAAACTCTGATTAATCGTTGTGTTGAATTAGACAGGGAGAAACTTGTGACCTTTGTGAGTTATTTCTTAGTGACTTATTTATTATTATTGGCAAATGGTTTATTAAATAAAATTGCTTTTTTTATTATGTTGGACAGATTTTTAGAGTTATTGTCAGTGTTTTGTGTCTATAATGAAAATGATTCTAAAGGTTTGGATCCAGTGCCCTGCTGGCCCCCATCCTCCACCTGTGCTCATCCTCTCTCTTCCCTCCTTTATTTCTTTCTTCTGACCTCCTCCATCCTGTTTTCTGCCCGTTAGCGCAACTGCTGCTGGATCGCTTTCAGAGCCCTGCTGTCATTGCTAACCACACTGTGACCCTGCTGACCCCTCTTATATCCACTGCCTTATCTCCCCGAGCCCAAAAGCAGCACCCTGCACCTGAGTGCACACCACAAGCTCGGCTGCTGCGTCTCCCTGAGGAGGAGGAGAAGAGGGAGGCGGCGGTCAGTGACGCACTGAGCTTCAGGCCTGTCCCTGCTCATTTCAGGTTAGCCCGTCTGCATTAGCACCAGCCAAAGTGACAGCTGTCAGCGCCACTGAACGCGCTCCAGATGCTCTCCCTCCAACCGTCCTTGGAGCCTCGCCAGAGCAGAGGAGATGAGAGAAGGAGAGAGAGGAGAGGAGGAAAAACAAGAAGATGTTAGGAAAACAGAACATGAGAAGAGAGGTAAGGAAAGAGAAGGAGGACAGAAGGGAAAGGGTTAACAAGACAGGTAGAAAAGAAGAGGATAGAGAGGATAAAAAAATGAGGAAGAAGGAGAGGTAAGATATACAGAGAGAGAGGAAAAGAGAGGAGGGTAAAAGAAAAGGAGAAGAGGAGGACATGTGAGCAAAGTAAACAGCGAGGAGGG
Organism: Mola mola; assembly: GCA_001698575.1. NCBI lineage: Eukaryota > Metazoa > Chordata > Actinopteri > Tetraodontiformes > Molidae > Mola > Mola mola. The sequence goes on from KV751399.1 coordinate 1,620,398, forward strand.
ACAGACAAGAATGGCAAAAAACAGGAAGAATTAATAGAGCTTGAGAAAAGGAGAGAGGCGTAGGTAAACAAAGGGAGAAGAAGAGGAAAAATGAGAAAAGAGGTAGAACAGGGACAGATACAAGCAAGATGAGGTAGCAAGGAGTTAAAAGAGGACATAGGGAGAAAGAGGGAAAAGAGAAACAAAGTCCAAGTACAAGAGCAAAAGGGGAAAAGAGGGGAAGGAGGCAAAGAGGGGCAGACAAAGTATGCGAATTGGAATCAGAATCAATACTTAAATATAAAAATAGAAAATATTATAAAAAAAATATACAGTAAATACAGTCAGTAAAATATGAAAATATAGTCAGTCTCTGTCAATATTGCACATTGTCCTTGAGCGGTTCTTTGGGTTTCTAGCTCTTGGTTGGAGTAAAGAAGCAATCTGAAGACGTCACATTGGGAGAAACATTCAGAAAAAATGTGCTGAGCGTTTTTCACTAATTTATCGAATAAATGATCAATTAATTATTAGAATAATAAGAGTCATTAGTTGCAGACGTTGTTGGTTCTAACCCTAGCTCAGTTGTGCTCAATGACAGGAGCACTCACGAAATGTTGATTACAGAACCACGCACAGCCTTCAGGGTACTCAGGGATGTGTTTACATGACACTCTCCCTGCCTCACACATCAGAATCAGAATCCTTTTTATTGTCATTGTTCAAGTGTACAACGAAATTATAGCAGCAACCGAGGATGACAAACAACAAGTACTAAGAATAAAAAGTACAAGCAGCAATACTTAAATACAAAAATATACAGTAAATACAGTCAGTAAAATATGAAAATATAGTCAGTCTCTGTCAATATTGCACATTGTCCTTGAGCGGTGTGTGTGTGTGTGTGTGGGCGCGCTGGGGGGATGTCAGTGCCTGCTTGTGTTTAGTGCAGTGACGGCTTGTGGGAAGAAGCTATTTCTGAGCCTTTTTTTAAACACGTGTTAAAAGTTCGGGGAGAAGCCGATGAGAGAAAGTGAAAGTGACTGCATGGTTTGGATCATCGATAATCAATATTGATTTCGATATCAATCAGAAAAAGCTCAACTTTGTGCGTTGGAGGACAGGTGTGACCTCTTCGAGCTGTTATGTGGAGCAGTTTGTGTGCCAGCAGCACTGTCTAGTGGCCGCAGGAGGAACTGCAGCCCAGCGCGCA